>JAHPZR010011511.1:55000-62500 GCA_019787425.1 Platygyra sinensis | reverse complement strand
TAAAGTAAATAATTGGAATCTTCTGCCTCATATCTTGCAGTCTCTGACATGGTTCTGGAGTTAAATGAAAGGCATGTTAATTATGTCAACAAGAGGTTCATGAACGTACTAATTGGTGAAACATGACTGGCTGAAACTGAGTAGATGAAACAATGTCCTTGAAACAGTTGTTTCCCTTAAAAATGCAATAGTTACATTATACAGTACAAGATAATCCAAAGAAGTCATCTGTTTTGGTTAATCCTATGTGAAAGGTCCTTCCTTGGTTATCTAGCAAGCAAGTTTCTCAAAGGTTTTCACAAACCAAAGCCTACATGTACACTGTCCTGACACTGTCAACAACGCACATTGATTGAATCTCCATACTTAGAACATAAACCTAATAATAAAGTTGTGCAAGGCACAATTACAGGCACAATGCATGAAACAATTACAAAAATTGACAGGGCAATTAAATATACAGAGAATAATGGTAAACATATTTTCAAGAATGCATTGGTAAGATAGATTTTTTGGTCGCCATGTACATTGCTTGGCAGTAATGTACCTTAAAAATCAACATTACAATCACCAATAAATCAAAAGTTATGATGGACTCTTCTCTTGACCAAATGAAGTACTTTTCATTTGTTTTCTTGAATGGCAAAAATGCTTTCACAGACACCCGTTTAATTCCTACAGATTAATTTGTGGTGCCTTGGTGATATCTGACAACATGTGCCAACTCTGTGTCATGTTAAAAGTACATATCATAGCTCCAGATCTATCAGAGTTTTCTAAATAATTAACAATTATTCACCGAAGTGGAGGTGAATGATTGTTTTAGTATATACCACACATGCTGAATAACTAGCAGCCAAAAGTGTAACTTTACTTGTGACAATGTACCGACAAAAGCCATTTTGTTTTTCTTCGGATGCTCGGAGGTGAGTAGTACTTGGCTAATCACCCCGAGCTAGCCAATCAGCACGTGTGAAAAGTACTATTCACTTGTGTGGTATATACTAATAGAAGATACAGGTTGATATATAAAAAAAAGCATCCAAGCTTCAAAGGAAATTTAGGCATCACATTGAAATCTTCCTGGTTGAAAATTTTCAAGATCAAGATCCAAATTGGATAATTTATTAAAGAAATTAATGAGAGAATGAGAGAATCTGTCAAAGCAGCTAGAAAATGTTTGCCTATGTACATGTCTATAGACTTTCTGGATCAATATCAGTATCTGGGCAACTGTGCAGCTACCCCTCCCTAACCCAACATGTTATAATAAGTTAATAAGTTAGTGTTACTGTTCGGTTAGGGGAGGGGTAGGCGCGCAGTTGGCCAGATACTGATATTGATCTGACTTTCTTTGCAATCATTGAAACTTACAAATAATGTTTGATCATTCTTTCACCTGATCAAAACTTTTCTGATAAGTTAATAAGTTAGTGTTACTGTAGGGTTAGGGGAGGGGTAGGCGCGCAGTTGGCCAGATACTGATATTGATCTGACTTTCTTTGCCATCATTGAAACTTACAAATAATGTTTGATCATTCTTTCACCTGATCAAAACTTTTCTGATAAGGATATTATTATCTAGAACCAATCTTAAAATATTCACAGACAATTCTTTCAGGAAGTTATTGCCTCAAAACTTTATGATTTCATAAATGTTTAATTAGCTTAGAATAATTCATAAATTTAAGAGTGCCTCCATTAGGGATATAACAAAATTAATGCTGCAAAGGAAAAAAAAACACCATTGTTGAAATGTGAAAATAATAATAATTGAAAGGCCGCGGGCAAGAACGTCCCCTTGATTTTTTGGCCATTTTCAAAGTGCTCAAAAGTAGCTGAATTTTGGCATGTGGGCTTTGTTTTACCTGAGAAATATTGCTCTGAAGTTTGTTTCGCAGGGTCTCTCTTCGTTTTCTAGAAATAACGTATGCAAAACTGACTCAGTTTTCCAAGCGGCATCTTTTCGAGATCTATTGTTAAACGAAAAACAAAAGAAACCTTTTGTTTGGCTAAAGCATGAAGTCACTATAACGCAATGATTTCGCACTGCCGCTCCGTTAGCTCAAGTGGATAAGCGCTGAACGAAGCTGATTCGTATTTGTTTTTTCGTGACACTCGTGGGCTCGATTCGAGGTCGGTGATATCTTTTTTTTTTTTCGTTCTGTTTTTCTTTTTCTTTCAAAAACCTTCTCCGTGTCTTTGTAATTTAATTGCCGTTTTTACTGGTAGGGATCTGGGATGACATGTTTTTTAGCTGCCATTGTCAGTGACTTACGCTTTTGGCGCGCAAAGCGATAACACAAAGTCAGAGCTGGCTTACCTGTTTATTACGCAGAGTTTGCTCGTTATTTCCACCGATATTCAACGCTTATTCGAGGAATATTTGCGCCCGCCTGGTAGGAGATTTGGCATCATTAAGCCTTTGACCCTCGATCAAAGTCACTAGCACGCCTCAAAGAAGCGAGGTGTGTTCTTGTTCCGAGATCATGGTTTAAGTCTGCCGTGAGCTTAGCCATTGAGGAACAAGTGAGCCAGGCGGTAGAGTCTAGAAACGCTTCTTCGTCCAAAACAAAGCATCCGTCGTGGACTTATGGCTCATTTGCCGAACTTCGGCGTGTGTCAGTTTTGGAAATTAGAACTGCTTTCTAGACTCTTATTATTTTCTTGAAATTAGCCGCCTCAGTATCCTTCGCTCCAAAAATTTCTGGGATATCCCATAATAATCTTTCATACGTAAAGCGCCGTGACCATGGTGTGCGCGACTTGTAGCACTTGTTAGCGTGACTCAGACACGGCCGGGAACTGGTGAGAAAGGCCAGGCAGCAAAGTCGTTGCATTTGACCTGTGCTTCGAAGACCTTCGAAGTTTCTAAGCCATTTTTACGGGCCAAAGAGAAATCGCAGGTCGGTTAAATTCGCAAGCAAGCGTTCCGTGTGTGTGCATCGTGGTTTTCCAAGCAGATGATTACTTTGAATTGTGATAGAATCGAGCCCGCCGCGAAGAAAAAAAGACAAAGAACGCCTGATCGCAGGTTTAACTATGGGAAGACTATAGGAAGAAGAAAACTTCAGCTCAAATGTAAGTTTTGCTTTGTATTTCAGCGTTCCTTTGCTGATGAATTTTCCGTTTCATGCGCTTTTTTTCGGCATGAGCAGCGTGTTAGCTTAAGGCTTTCTCTTTCTGTGTTGTCAGATATAATCATTTCATGGAACGAGCAGTTTTGTACCAAAAAAGTAATTTCACGTAGAAACATTTCAATCACCGACGTAGCCGATTTGCAAAACATCCAACCTCTCTCTCTAGCCACTTTTCATTGAGTTTAGTTAGGTATCGATTCCTGCAAGTCGAGATTGTTTCCCTTGGCCTAACACCGCTAACCCTAACGTGTCCTGACCTTAACTCTAGCCCGAACCGAGGCACTAGCGCTAACTCTAAGCGCTAGCCCTAATCCTAAGCAATAACCCTAATTCTGAGCGTTAGCCCTAACCCTAAGCAATAACCCTAATTCTGAGCGCTAGCCCTAATCCTAAGCAATAACCCTAATTCTGAGCGCTAGCCCTAAGCAATAACCCTAGGCCTAAACGTTAACTCTAAGCTCGACCCATACCCCCGACCCCAAACGCTAACCCTAACCTTGTTCCGTAAGCCTAACCTTCAACGCTAACCCTAGTTTCGAGCGGTAACCCTAACCCTAAATCTAATAAAACTGGGAACTCTTAACCCTAGGAGTTAAAGTCAGCATTTGAAAAAACTTAAAAGAAAAACAACGCTAATAGTATTGTGCAACAAAGCAGTTCCAAAAGACGCGCGCGGACTGTGACAAGCAAGTGTTTTGCATACTTTATTTCTGGAATACGCAACAGAAACGAGGGGAAATAAGTGCAAGGCAGTTTTCTACAGGTATAAACAAATTGGCATGCGAAGTTTGGAGCTGTTTTGGCCATTTTCGATTTTAGCAAAAAATCAAGGGGACGTTCTTGCCCGCGGCCTTTCAATTGTTTTCCTTCATAAACACAACAAAAGTATGGATTAGCCAATATTTTGGATAATTTTTCCCTACAGGATACAAACACTTCCTGTTCAAAAAAAGACTTGTTTTCAAGGAGCTAAAATAATATTAGTGACAACTGATTTGTAATACTAGTTATAAACTGTTTCATTTTTGTAGCACACATAATTATGGAGACACAACCTAAAAAAATTGAAATCCTGGATATCGCCAATTTTACCCTCACGACCCTTAAAAATCTTATCATAAGTAGAGCTTAACCATTTCAACCACAAAAATGCATCAAACATTGCAACATGTTTTCTGAAAAATGCCAAACATTGGCCACAGTAAGTGTAAAAAATGTACTGTTGGTAGCTTTCCTTTGTATCTACAGTATTTTTGTGTGACCTATCAGGGAGACTGGAAAAATAAGTATATATCTGGGAATTTCCTGGTTAATCCTGGAGAGTTGGCAGAGGTGTACTTGTAAACATTACAGTATATGCTCACTTTAACCTTCATTTGTGCACAGGTAACTTCTCAAAGAATTACATTACTGAGAGCACTTTGTAAGAACAAACTGACTCACTTCCTTTAACGCGTAGCTTTACACTTTCTTACATGTATTAGAAATCTATTCATAATTTATTAAGCTGACATGGCTTACATTGTGCAACAGCATGATAAAAGGTAATGACAACATTGTATCTTTTTGAAGTAAAAATTTATGATTAGAAAATGATGCATTACTAATTTGTCTATAAATAGCAAAAACAGCAAGTCACAAGCTTTCAGCTTCACACATGTAAATGTGTTCCGTTGATATTTTTAACACTATTTTTATAGTAATTTAGTCAAGTGGCTCTTCAAGCATTGAATTTACTGACCTGTATGTGTGTAATGTGAATTTGGCTACATGTATGTACGTATACATATGTAACATATTTTTGTGTAATTCCTGTTGTGTGACGATAGCACTGACCTGACAGAGGACTCGGGCAGACCAGCCACTGCCTGCATCCCAGATAAACAACAAAAGATAGTCTCAACATCCTGAAGAAAAGAGAATGTGAAATATTAGTATCAAAAAGTTCAAACCTTCTCAAGATAAATACATGTAAAAGTAGCCCAATTGTGGAAGCTATTGTAGGGGATAAACTAACCTTGGAAAGGAAGCACATAGGATTGGAATTTTTGCTGTGTTTTTGCATATCAATTCCGGATCGATTCTATATATCAGCATTTGTTATATTTACAAGGTTGTAATCTTAATGCCATATCTCAGCTAAGGCATGTCACCTGAGACATCACCCTCCACAAAGATTGAATTGGGACTTCTAAATAAGTTTATGAATTTAAATTCAGTTGGGTTAAAGTCCATTAATTTCCCTGTGAGCAGTGATTTTGCTTGTGAAAAAGCATCTAGGAGAAAACACTACCAACTAAGAAACCTTTAGTTAATTAACACAAAAAGCTTGAATTCTAATCAAATCAAGCCCTGGGGAACATAAGAAAAATATTTACTTTAGCCACACATAGTGTATAGAAATATGTGGAAAATGAAGATTGAAGTTCCAAAGAGTGATCAAGGCATAGATAACCATGGAATAAACAGTGTATTCATTACATGTACAATATATGGTTTATTATTACTCAAATGGGGTTAGTAATATGTTGTTTGGTGTATATGTTAACCACCTGTATATGACTGCAGTATAATATACATGTTTGACTGGAGTTTCATTGTTGATTGCACAGAATACAACTGAAGTAGTTTTATATCTTTGTAAATTAAGTCTACAACAGAGATGCGCATTTTGAGTGCAGTATTCTGTGGAGAGATTTCAGAGATTTCTCTCCTGCCTACAATTAAATCTAAGATTGACTTTTTTGGGAGAGGATGAAGATACTGATTCATAAACATCTGAGCCACCAGCCCACAGTCCCTCAGAAAATTTGAGAAGAGTTTCAAGTGGCAAACAATTACATAGAGGCACTCTATCCAGAGAGGGCAGAAAATAATTTTGCAGTAAATTCAACATGCCTTCAATCTATCAGAAAATTTACTTTACAATATGGATGTGTTTTATTACATGTACATTGTACATCTGCCCTTATAAGACACTGTAATTTAGACCCCCCATTGCGCCAAAATACCAGCAGACCCATATTAAAATAATACATGTAAACAAAATATATCCACTCCTTGTACAAAATATCTGCTGAATGACAACAAACTACAAATTGCATATATATTGCTCTAATGTTAGGTTCCTCAGGTATACGTGATACATGCAATTCCGTGAACAAATGAACTAATCTCATGAGGAAAAGCTGGTGAGATAAATACATTTTTGCTGATTTTTTTGTTAAATATCACAAAGAAGTCTGTAATACAGCACAACTCCTAACTACAAACAGAACACATTTTTCACCCTGTACATATATGCAAGCAAAAGATTTGTCTCTAACAATTTATACAGAAAAAGATGACAAAGATAAGTAATTAAATCTTAATATAGTCTTGTGTTGTTTCTTAAAAAATCCATTTACTCATTGATAAAAAGAAAACAAAGATGTACCATAAAAATTAAGCTCACTATGAAACTAATGATTGTGTGGTTTACTGTCACTCAATACTCTGATACAACACGATTCACGACAGACATTATCTATTAAATTACGCTAAAAGCTGGTCAGTTTTATCAAACTGCAATGCGGAACGGAAGAAAAATGCTGGTGTAAATGCAAGTGGGGATTGTTGCTTAAAATAGACGTTCAATTTCACTCTTAAATGTCCAACGCATGCAACTCGCATTTTCGCTGTTTTGCACGCATCAAGGAAGATTTCCTTACAATTGCTTTTAAATTTAAGAAGCATGCCCAACTCCTGTTTCGCTCACTTGCGGTAAGCTTAAATGAAATAAAATTATCACTCATTCATTGACGTGAAATTTACAACTATTCAGAGTAATTCGCAGTGTTGTCGATTTCGTTGATCAAAGCTCACAGAAGCTGTATAAAACTTAGCTTAAGCTTATATCCAGCAATCTGTAAAATAATCATACTACTGGTACGATTTAATATCACTCACCTCATTTGTTCGGTGCTCGACAGGCTTTCGAAGACAGTTAATAAACTCAGAATTATTGTTCAAATTACTATCACCAAATGCCATAGTCATTGTGCCTCGGTCGTCGAGAGAAATTTTTCAACCAGTGGGTATAAGCTTAATTCTTGACAGACCAGCCAATTCAAAACTCGCCTGTCCACAGAATGAAGCCATACGTGATTTGAACGACTGTAAGATCCCTGCACGAAAATCCTTGCATTCCAATAATGTTAAGGAAATCTATAAGCTTTCTTCACATTTCACCAGAACAGAACGTACAAGTTAGTGTATTTACATTTCGCGGCTAACAAAATGGCGGTGTGTAAATAGCCGAGATTAGATCAAGCAGTGCTGAGACTTACGCTAGACCCCCGTCTCCAGTTCAACAACACTG
>JAHPZR010011511.1:27500-50000 GCA_019787425.1 Platygyra sinensis | reverse complement strand
GCGCAGAGGTCTTGGGTTCGAATCCCGTTCAGGCCTGAGTTTTCTTTCAGGCTTTAGTTCAGCCACAGCTGCTTAAAGGCAAACAGTTAGCTGGCGCACATGCGCATCAGATACCATTTCATAGCTAATTTGCAGATAACAGAGAACCGATAAATACTGTTTTTAAACATATGATAAAAATAATATCAGGATGAACAAAAGGACACTCAAAAACAGATTTTCAGTAAACGATTGAAAATAAAGCAAAACGCATCGAAAATGGACCCTGATTTGTAGATGAACTTCGGATTCCAGGTTGGGGTGAACTTTATTTCAAAGTGAGAAAACTAGTGTCCAGGTCAGCGCGGTCCCAAAGCTGTCTGTGTCCCTTTAAGTTGTGTCCATAACTGCGATGATGGCCAATCACATTCACATCTTCATGTCCGATAACAACTTGGCAAGTGAATTAGTGGGAAATGGGAGATTTTTAAACAAATCACAATTGAGGAAAGAGTATATTTTTTTATAATTAAGGCTTAAATTGGGTCGCAGTAGGTTTCATTTCCGTTATTAATGTAGGTTCATGTCCGATTATTGAGCGTTCCTAATTCAGTCAGAAAGTCCACTGAAAAGACACTTCACAGAAAGTTTACTTTTGATACAGACATTTCTTAGCTCTATAAGCAACAAGGAAAGAAAACTTATTCAGTTTCTTTGCAGTGAAAAAGAGGACACAGATAAATTGTTTTGCCTTTTTATTAAGGAAAGTATCTTTTTTTTATTTATTTACAGCCTAATTATCAATTTGTTACAAGTTATTACAATTATTTCCTATCATTTTATTGTTTTCATTTTTATTTACTATGCTATTTTTCATTTCATACTGAGTTGTACTTCATGAAGGCAACCTTAGCTTTGCATAACACCTGTTCTCACTTCTGTACAGCATTACATTAGTTTGGGTGCCTTTTATTACTACGGTGATATAAAACATTGTTTTAGTCTCAAATTTAAAAAAAAAAAACATTACTCAGCCCTAATGTTAAATAGCTACTTAATTTAATAACAGTAACTGAATATCCTTTTAAACGCAACTTTTTTCAATTACATGAAATGCCAGTGGACTTCTTCTTCCGGGAGATTCTAGTCGGGACTTGGACCGAGGAATGGGGAGACCTCTGTCATTTCTATACAGTAGTGTATTCAAAATTAACTGTCAATTGGTTTTAATACAAAACTATTATTTGTTCACGTTGTGCATTATGTATGAATTTCTTTGTAAAAAACCAAATACTTCAACGTAGCGCCATCTTAACCTTGTTCGGAAAAAAAATCTGGAAATGAAATTTTTGATTTTCCTATCCTTTCAGTAGTTACAAAACGATTGCCGCATGATGGCGGAAAATACAAAAGGGAGCCTGTAAATGAGTCGGCTATTGACTGTAAACCCCAATGTTGTTCCTGTATTTGAACCTCAATTGGTTCTTTTTGTTTTAATAAGTAGATATTTGATATTAGCATTGTATTTGTAATATTTTTCATTCCTCTTTTTTTTAAGCTTTCTAGTGAAAGGAACTTGGTAAAAAATGCCAGTTCTGGTGTGACCTAGACAACGTTACAATATAGGCGTAACTATTTGCTTCGCCATGTTTAATATATATACTCCTTGTTCCAAGAAACATTCCCTGTGGTTGCAAGGTTCCAACTCATCGTTCGCGCAATCCCCTCATTTGTGGCGAGTTGCAGCATATTTCCAAAGAGGAACCAGCAGCAAAGATCTTCAGTGAACGGACGCTAGTTTTACTGCGGTACTTGGACATCCTCAAGACTTGAAGTCGAAGTCGTTACCCATTTAATTACAAATAATCTTTGGAGGTACTCCTTAACATTCCTCGAGCCCGTAGAGAAGCCTGGAGCGACGTCTTGTCACGTTGTTAGTAACGTGGTTTGTCTTCCTTGCTTTGATTTGCTAAAACCTGTTCTAGGTTTTGACACACTGCCCGAGGTGTTCATCTACTCTGTCAGCCATCTTCATCTGTGTTTGAACCACTCCTAGCCCAGTCTGGTTAGCTGCCTGCCTTCGTCACCTGTTTATGGGCTGATGAGAAGTTTCATTCAATGCTATCGTTTCCACTACAACGCGATTATCTTTCTGTTCCTTAGGTTGGCCAACGCAACCATTCAAAATAACTGAACCCTTGTCAAATTTTTCTGCGGACAGAGTATGGTTCACGCTTGGCAAGTGTTCCCCGTTTGTCGGTTTATGTTTGTTAGTAAAAATGATTTTATGTTCTTCAACTTCCAGCGTTGGCTCTTCTCTCGGATTTGAACGCTCTTCTTGTTCTATCTGCCCTGGGGAAATGGGTACTGGTGAAGAGCGCGGAGTTGGAACCGGAGTAACCTGGACCTGAACAACCTAAAAACACGTGATAAACAACAGTATGAGCTGTTAGAACTGGACACGACTGCGTTTCAGTAACCTTTATACGTCACATCACTTCGTGTTACGACCTTCAATAAATAGAATAAATGCCAATAAAATATTTCAAAGGACAAAAATTAAACCTCAAAGTGTGTACGTAGGAAGAGTTTGAATGATTTACAGAATGCATTTGCACTCTATGAGGAGGCAACTTAAAAACTACCATTGTATATTAGGATGGTATTCCTTCACAAAATTTCCTTCAATTCATGTGTTATTAACTAGGTTCGTAGTGACAGATTTTTTGTAGGCTCGATTTCCGCCGCTCTCTCGTGTTTGGTCTACCCTCCCTCAGGGGAGGAGCGCGGGCTCATTTCCCGAAAAGCGGCTGGTAATCGAGCCTAGATTTTTTGATGAAGGGATTAAACAATTGTAGCCTGCGAGACACTTTAAGATTCCCTTTTCTTTCTTCTTGAAGAGGGACGAAATATAAGCGAGGGAGTCTGATGGAGTCTGTCTTGTTTGGTAGAACACCAGCTCTTTGCGTCATATTCTCTAATCAAATCTATAGTCTTCTTGGTTTGTATTTGACCCTTCCATATATTGGCTGTTATCACTGTCAAAAATGGTTTATCAATCGTTGTAACAATGATCGACTTTAGCTTCATAAAGATCACTGTTACTATGGACTCCGTAGTCATTAGGATCGCTCGACCTAGCTTTTGTAGCCGTAGCCAGGATGGCATCCATCGAAGTGATTCGATATGGAAACCAGCCCATCGGGGGGACTTCTAAACAGATGTGTTTACTTAGTAGTGACTTCTTATCACTTCTAAGTTTGATTTGATGTCTCCCGGGACTGCTTGCGAATCACCTATTAGAATTCAAGTACAGGCCCTGGAACTTAGAATTGAGATATAAAACGGAACAGTTGATATTCGCGGAATTCATTCGAATTTTCTTTTTCTGGTTACTGAACATCTTACCGCGTACAACAAGACAAGATGCCTTCAGTATAATATGCGTTCCACAATGCAAAACAACCGTGTTGATAATGACGACGACGATGATGATGATGACGTCAATGAATGAATGAATGAATGTGTATTTGTATACCGCACATATCACATATCGTCTCATGGCGGTTTACAATTCTTATTGAGTGAGATCGAACGCCAGCTTGATAATGACAACAAGACGAGCAGGAGTTGGAAAAAGACCTCACTCTAAATAAATGAAAATGATTTGCTCCAGAGGTTTCTGCATATTTCACTTTATCAAAGTAACAACATCAGGCCTTTAGCTGGCTTTGCATCAATCCGAATAAAAACGGTCCTGTTTGTTGAATTACAGGGTTGAATATAAGCCGTTTATCGATATAGTTGGGTCTCCAAGTATTAACTGTAACACGAAAATTATTTGATCCTATAACAAAACTATACCTAGGTGCACTAATCAATGCGAGAATAATTATTTTCAGAGGAATTTAAGCGGTGACTTGATATTAAATTTAGGGTTTGGATTCTTTTGACATAATTTACTCAACGGTTCCACACTGCATCCCCCAGTTATTTTAAGTTAGATTTTTGGAATTTTTCAGTCCTTTTTAATCTATCAATGATTGAATTTTGCAGTTCTAAGATCTCAGCTCTGATTATGCATGCAGTCAGCAAGAACGTGGCACTGCCACCTTTCAGCTGACAATTCTCAGTTGCATTACTTTAATAAAAAAGCGTCATGACAACTAATGTTTCGACTAATTCTTGGCCAGAAGTTGCACCCCGGCCGCACTTTGAATGGTTTAGTATTAAACGTTCTAATTTTGCCCATAGATAGCCATGGAAGTAGTACAGCGAGAGGATTTTAAAGTAAGGTAAAGTTCTATATAATAAAATTTTACTTGTTTATTTAGCACAAAGCCTGTTGTATTTAGAGACCCTGCCGAACATAAAAATACTTTACATTAAATTTAAGAAGGCAAAAAGAAAACTATGCTATGCAAATTACAGCACAAGATCACAGTGAAGTTGACATTAGAGAAACGTTTTGTAGTCGACAGCAGAAAGTCTGAGTGCTCGATGTGCGGTGAGTTAGTTAAAACTGAATTTTCGCGCAGCGAAAAAGAAATGTGCTTTATCCAGATCGAATTTATAGTTTAATCCGGATTTGGCAGGGATTCCTTGACATACTGCCTTGTGATAAAGTTGTGAACGTTGCAACATCTAGTGAAACTAATCTAGTGCAATGAAATTTATTTAAAATTTATAGGATTAATATGATTCGGCAATGCAAAGTGGTATAGTGTAGAGTGAGGCGCAAACGATAAAAAACACAAACACTCGAAAATACGACTCATTAACGAGACAGAACAGCTGTCAAAAAAAGCTCAAAAGAACACGTCATGTAGAAAACAAATAAACAATTTGCAACTGTCTTACTCCAAAAAATGCTTTCGGCTTTGTTCCGGAGCTAAGCGACATGTTTTTATTGCCAAACCATCAAGTTAAATAGGCCTCCCCGTACGTCAGTCACCCAGACGTCGTAAAAGTTTGTTCAACGGATAAACAAAGCTGGAATAACGATTATCAAATAACTAGTGAGTTTCTTTCATACAGAATAATTACCGTTCAATTTATGGTTATCAAACAAGAGTCGGCGTCGCGAACAAATTGCGTTTTTCAGAAGACAAACTTACGCTTTTTTCATGTAAAACTCCAAGTCACTGAAGAGGATCACAATGTTGTTAAACACTATAAACATTTCCTATGGTAGGAAAACTTAAAACCGTTAACTTTATGAAGTATTCCTCGGAGTAATTACCAGGAGAAAGGCGTTTTTTTTTTCATAAACGTGTGAAACTTTAGGCTGGCCTATTGAATATTAATGCAGGTTCATCGCATTTTAATTTCTGAGCAAGTCGAACATAAAAACAAGCGCAATTACAGGTGTTTCTTTTGACAATGTGACATCCTTATGTATAATTCTAAGGCTTCTTTGTTTTGTAAAGACACTTACTGACATGGAATACTCAGGTCATCACTCGTACGTCAAAACAAGAATAAAAATTCGCTTTCAGGTTGCGATAACACACTGTCCCTTTTTGTCGAACAGCCTTTGACAAGAAAATCGTTTTAAACGTGACCGAAGGCTATTCCAGCCACTCAATTAATTAAGCATCCTTGACGACAGTTTAACCCAAAGCTAAACTTATAAACCTTTCTTGAGATTTCCCATCAACAAAGCAAAGAGAAAAGAGTAAAATCATTTCAAACTCGTTCTCGTTGAAAACTGGCGACAAATGTTTTCCATTCTTCTGCCATTATCTGTTCTGGAAAGGAAAATAACAAACACTGAAACAATTTCTCGTCTGGTTTTGCCAAGTAGAAAATAAAAAAGCTAATGCTAAGGTACAAAGTTTACTTACGAGTTCGTTTTTGCTCCCCGTCTTCTCCGTTAAGGTATTTCTCCGAGAATTCCCGCCATTATTTGGAGCAAGTTCCCTTTCTATTTCATCATGGCTGTCGCTTCTGTTCTCAAAAGAAGATAATGTAGAAAACTTTCTATCCGTTGGTTCGTGTAAAACTCCGTCGGAGTTCACGGGAACAACTTTATTTTGAAACATTAATTTAGGCTTTTTGGAATTTTGAGGCGATCCCTCCGTGTTTTCTGTAGTTCCTTCACACGGCATATTACTTTTGTTCAAATGAAGTATAGGTGTCGGGCCTTGAAAATCCATATTATCCGCAGACTGACTACGATCCAGATTCGACCCAGTGTCGAGACCGCGTACAATGGAAGAGTTAAGCTTCGGAGGTACTCGTTGTGGACGCACGGCATCGGACCCATTGGGGCCCATTCCCAGTTTGCGCAGGGCTTTAGAGTTAAGATTTCCAATCCTCAATGTTTCAAATGGATCTGGCATAGCAATAAGCTTCGTTTTCTCCTCAATGACTCCGCTTATGGAGACGATAACACCCGACATGACAGCAAGTCCAACTACCATGTAGATAAGGTTAAGAAACTCCAAAACTACCGGAGTCGCATCATCCTCGGGATATTTCTTTTTCACATATACCGGTACGAAATCCCCAAAACCGATAGTTGTTAGAGTTACAAAGCAAAAATATACAGAATCGAAGTATGTCCATCCTTCCAATGCTTTAAAACCAAAAGCTGGAAAAATAATAATGGCTGAAAGCAAAATGAACGCTATCACAGCAGTCTTGATCTCCAGTTTTTCCGTTTCTCTGTTGTACACTTTTCTCTCGAATCCTTTGATAATAGTAGAAATTCCCTCCGAGATGCGGTTTCCCACGGAACGAAGGGTTAAGCCCGTCAGGGGAATGCCCACCAGGGCGTAAAAAATACAGAAGAAACGTCCCCAGAAGGAAGTCGGAACTAAATGGCCGTAACCTGTCGGATAAAGAGAAATGCAAACAAACTTTTAGAACAAAATGAACACACAAGAAAGTCGTACACGCGATCGCGTTACGCGACAAGGAAAGGCAAATTGTCTTCTAAAAACTATTAATTAAATTCTTGTGAAAAAGCAAAAACAGAAATTTGGCTCAGTTCAGAGGCTTTTGTTTCCTTATCATGGGCTCAAACTATCAATTTGTTTATAAAACTGGAATTCGATGTTACCTCTCGGCAACATGCCATCCGTAGAACGTTAAGCTCCAACAAATATTTGTATGAAAGCGACATTTGAGTTAAATACAGATCCCTTTTAAGTCCGACAAAGTTGTTATTAATTTGCGTGGCTCAGTTGTGATCATAATTACCGGGAGCTTGACTGGTATAATGTAAATGCAAACCACACGGAGAGAGATGCTGGTAGAACCGCTCTGAATAGATCAAAGTTCTGAAAAGCGCTTTTCAAACTACACGCCTAAACATTGCCCTGGTTGATTATTGTACATTAGCATTCGAAGCAAGGAACACATAACCGTTCGATGTGTTGTTTATCTAAAGCATTTGAGTGCTTTGTTGTGGGAAACGACCGCATTGCGTTTTGCGGCTAGAATCTCCGAGGCGGGTCGAATGAAAACAAGAATATCGAAAATAAAAACCTTGTTAGTACCGAAATTTATACGCTATTTTCTCTTAACGACAAAAAGGTGGGTAATTCTGTACAGCAAAATTGCAATCGGCTTTGCCCGTTGTCTGGCAAGTACAAATGTTTGAATTTCGAATGGTACAGTAATTTTTTTTGCGCTTCTCGTATCTTTGAGCGCGGTTTTATTGTACTTCCGATGAAATTGGCTTGCGTAATGTACTATGATATTATACCTACATCTACGATTAACCGAAGAGAAATGACTACGCATTACTACAGGCTAAAATAGCTTGGGTTATAAAAGACTGTTTTGCTCCGTAGCAACGTTTTAAGTGTACCTCTTCGCTTTTCTATACGTTTTAGAATGAAAATTGACGAGTGTAAGTTAGCGGTACTTATTCTTTTGCGTCCATTGTGAAAATTTTAAGAGGTTTATGCATTGCCGACCAATTTGAGCATATTGAAATCACATTTTGAGGGATAAAATAAAATATGTTCGTTCACAGAGTTAGATTGGATTTCCAATCCTATAAAGAGGTGAAATATTTTTACTGTCATACGATTTGCGCGCATCTTAGATGCTGCTTTTTCTTCAGCGCATTTTAAAGCCTAAAAATTTAAATATTAAACAATCATTGCACACAGCTGCCTCCTTGAGACGAAGCCAAAACTGACCGAATCTGTGATATCTAAGGATCAATACAATTCTCTGAAAGCTGTCGATCTACTCAGTCACCGCCACAAAGTATCGCGCTTGAAGTAAAAACAACGTCGAGCGAGGAATTGACCGACGTTACAGCGCGATGTAGATGTTGATTTTGGCTTGCAACTGATGTACAGTCGTCGACTCGCGTGGAGCTAGCTCTCATTGAGTCTGTTGCTAGGGCAAGATTAGTCTCTAATACGTAAAAGCGCGGGTTTCAAGTATAAGCGAGAAAATGCGCGCTTCGCAGAATCCAGTTTATCACAACAGTAACTGATTAGCAGGGTATGGATTTAACTTACCAATTGTAGTAACTACATTCCCAGCGAAGAAAAAAGCGTTCATGAAATGCCACTGAAACCTAGAAGGATATTCTCCCGTCTGCAAATCGAAGCCCAGTTCTATCGCTTTCTTGAGTTTCTGAAGAAAATCCTTCATGTCGACGTCGGAAATATTGTACTTATCCGTAAAATTGTTCTTAAGGAACTCCTGGAATTTAAATTCGCTCCGCTGTTTCTTCTCATAGTGAAGCTCGATCGCTTGAAAAATGGCAGCTCCGACGAGAAGGTAGACGAGAAATAACACAATCCTTATAATCAGCTTCTTTGTGTTTTGACTTAATGCCATAATTAAGCCGGAGTAACATAGGGAAAGAAAGTTGTGGCAATCATACAAACTTGAGCGACTTCACATTATGTGATGCTGTCGTGTACGCCACTGTTGAAGCCGAGCGTAGAGAGGAAAAAAAAGCATGACGATAATACATTGAAGCGCCGCTAGATTACCCGTTGTTTGGTTGGTAGGCCTGACAATATGGTCTGCACTGAGGACGTTACTAGCCTCAACACCTGTTTCTCAGGGCATGCGCACGAACAGTCTCCGACAGTGGCAAGCCTTCATTAAAGTTGGTTCGCTAATTACAGCAAGCAGGATGGAAAACCGTTGAATCGAAAGCCCTCCCGCGAGCTGCAATATTAATGTATATTTTGTTCGACTTTCATTTTTTTCCTGAATATTCGCGAACGGCAATTTCACCGAAAAAAACGCACGCGTTTTTAGCACGTAGCGAGAGATAAAATTTCGATCATGTTACCATAAAATATAAAGCTGTCGTGACGTCATTGTCATGATGCTGAATGAATATTCTGTTGCCCATACTGTGGGTTATACTGTGTGGTTCCGCACTCGCTCTCGCTAAAGTCAATGTGTTTTTTAACAGATGGTGCCGCATAAAACAGTGCCATCATCTCTGTGTTTTTTTATGTTTTGTTTTGTTGCCTACTTCTCTTAAACGGGAAAACAGATAGCAAGATTTCCGTGTTGACAGTTTTGTTTTAACGCAAAATATATATATATAAAAATAGTCACTTTTGAAACAGGGACGTATAGATAACATTTTGAGCTTAAAAACTTCGCCCGTTAACTTGATTCTCTGAGAATAGATTGTGGAAAATCATCGGGGGTTTAAATGAGTTTTTACTCTCAGTAATGGAGAAGGAATTAATGAGTTGCTTGCTCGGAGAAACATTCACTACAAGTTTCTGTCTTTTTTACTAATTAACACTCAAGGAGTTTTGGAGTGAAAATGATAGCAGGCATGGCATACTAAGTGTTTCGTGTGTTTACATTTGTAAAGTAAGTGACGGAGGCACCTCAGTCAAATTAAAACCTGGTCGAATATTTTAGACTTGTTAAATGGATCACGAGCCAAGATAAAACACCTCAGAAAGAGTAGAAAAGAACGCTTTACATAATTTATAGTCCTTCTCTATTTTTCAAGTCTTCTGTTTTGGCTCATTTGCTGACTGAAAGGGTGTGTTTCGTTTCATTGCCATGCATTGTGTATTCAAATTAAAAGCATGCAGTGTTTTTTTTCAATTTTTCTTAATAAGGACAGCACGGTAACTTGTTGTTATGCTGGGTTTAGCCATGGAAAATAATTACAAAAGCCGTGTGAGAGGACGTTTTATTTCTTCAGTGTTCACCACTTTCGCTACAATAACATTTACGGGTAGCCATGACGATCTCTGTTAAACGATGCAATTTTTTCTTCTCCTCATTGAATGGTGGTTGGTAGCACATCAATTTTAAATTGATCTGACAAATTGTTATTACCATTTGCGGTGAATTTAAGATGCAAATCATTTAATGTTCGCCCTCCGAATTCTATTTTGGCGTGTAGGAAACCCTTTCGTTTTTATCGCGAAAGCCAACAAAAATAATTACAGGGACATTTTGCATTTACCCATGCCACTTGTTAATTATATTAATAGATTTTATTCATCGCCTACAAGTAGTAAACCAGTTTTTTCAAAGCATATATACCACTAATTTGAATTTAAAATTAAGAATTTTATGTTGTCTCTGTCATTTAGGGCTGTGAGTTAATAGACAGAGTATGACATGTGGCAATTACAGAAGAAATATTTATCAGCGTTCGATAAGAATGAACATTTAATCACCAGATACAACCTGTGTCATACTTATTATTATCCCGTAGTGTACCGGTTGAAGACATTTCTTCAGACCCTTCAGTGCATTTGGACAGAACTCTAAAGCCCGCCTTTAACTGATTAAGTAACAGCTATTTTAAACTGATAAAATAGTGAATTTGACGCCGACTTTAATGACAGCTTGCTCACGATTATTCGCAATGAACAATAAATGCCACGCATAAGATAATTATAGCTGCGGTGTCATGAAAAAAGACAAACTTTTTTCAGCGCAGTAAGTTGCATTTTGCTCTCACAGAAATAATTATAATCTAGTGTTACAAATTGTAAGAAGATGACGCCAGTGTTGTTTTGAACCCCAAATAATCATCGGGATGAGACCCGATAGAACCACGTGGGAAATAATAAATTGCCCTTTCTTTTCTTTTTTTTTTTGAAAAAATATTGATAAAACTCACAGTTGAAGTATTCATATCTGATACTTCACATTTCTTCTTTTTTTTATTTTTCTAACCTTTTTCTATAATAGTTCCTCGGTTTAGCACTGATATCAAAATTTGAGTTTCCTTTCCCTCTAGCGCTCCACGCCCAAAGCCGAAGGTTGCGTCACCCGGGACTCACTTGAACGGGTTCCCCTCTTTTTCCACTGGGGGTATATGTAATTGCATTTGAGGAAACTGAATGCCTTCGCGCAAGGTTTCTTGGCTTTTTTATTTATTGCTTTCTAAACGGCGGCAGAACAGTGCCTGGAAGTTTAATTCCTCTTTTCTTTTCCCCTTTTAATTTAGTAGCCTGTAACAGATATCTCCTGGTTAGCTTGTCGCGTTTCAGCTGAGTTCGTTCTATGGAACAGGTGCTTGATGAGGAAGGACTAAGTTTCCCTTTATACACAAGCAAACAAACAAAGAAATTAGTTTTGATCGGGAAATCGCCCACAATATAGAAATTGAACAGCCATTAAGGCAGAACTTTTCAGACAGCGTAGTTAAAAAGCAATGTATGCTGCGAATGCAGTTGTAATTTTTCATTTACTTGTAGCATCATTCCTGACACGATTGTTATCTATCACGATTTGCGACACGCTCCAAGTCTCACGCTTGTAATTTCCCACGTAACGCAGCATTTCATTCAACTTCCGTCTGTTTGCCGTGCAGGAATTTCAGATGTCTATAGATATTAAAAGAGGTCTCTGTTGCTCCTTCTAGCCAAACTGGAAATTAATTTGGATAAATTCTTTTGTTTTGTTGATCTCACAGCATCTTTCGAAGACCCCTGCTGCTTTTTGTCCACTGTTTTGAAGAAACCCACCATAAACACCCAGTCGCTATTTTGATAAATTCACAGAATCGTGAATGTTGAAAATACCAGTCACGTGACGTAACGTCAAATTCCCATATATGGCAGCAACAATATTTTTATGAGAAACCTTATGTCACTTTAACTTGCGTCATCCTCAAATTACGTGATGTGCTCTTAATGAGAATTTGTCTTCATGATTGCTATTATATATGACAATAATATTGCAATGTAATCGTTTTTTGCTTTAAACACGCAGCAAGATTTTAATTTTTTCTTACTGAATCAACACCGTTTCCAGGCGATGGGACCAAACCTGGACTATTCCGCTTGCTAAGGCCAAAAAATATATTAAATATTTTTTTCAGGGATATTATTTTTACTAAGAAATGAAAAAAAGTAAACCAACAACTTGGGACATATGTCGTTAATGGCAAGTCACGTATTCAAATGGATAACGATGTTGAATTCAGCAGCGTGGTTTTACAGCTGAGCAATCAATACTTACCTCTGGGCAATAAGCAGAACGAGCGCGAAATATAATCATTTATAATTTCCGTTTATCGAGACTATTAATCATGAAAACTGTTCACTCTGCAATAAAATTGGTCTTCAATCCTCTTTCTTTACGTAAAGGCTTGTTAGAAAACCTTACAAGAATTAAGCAATCATTTATCACAATTCAAAAGATCGTGATCGTTCCAACAATCGCGAGTTTAAAATTCGCGCAGAACTCTGTGAGACCTATTTAAAACTTGCGTCGATAAAACTCTGTTCTTGTCGCTTTGAGAGTTTCCATTGCTTTGGGATTGGTGTCTATGTCATCACATCGGAGGATATTCTCGTCTAAATAAAATTATGAATAATCAGCCTTTGTTGAAACTGGCTATAGATATTAAAGGGTTGGGGTTCTTCCCGAGTACGCCAAGGTACGCGACGGCTCTCAAGTTACTTTACAGATGGCACAGTTCAATTCAATTTAACTCTTTATTCATACTATAAAGGTTATTTATATACAATTTAAAAGGTAAAGTACTGAAAATAATAAAATATTCAGAAATATAAAGCTATAAAGAAATATAATTCACTTGTGAGAGGTGAACCCAGAGTAGCAAGAGCCCTGTGGTTGAGAACCTCCAAATTCAAATAAATGACAGAAAAAAATTCATTCTGCTAAGCTATACCTACATTTGGCTCGATAACCGTGCAGCCGCTGTTCGTAGGCCTTTCCAGATTCTGCTCTGAAAGAGCTAAAAAGTTGCTAAGAAATATGACAAAAAGTTGCTCAAAATTGGAAAAGTTGTTCAAACATTTTGTGAAGTTGCTATAGAGTATTTTTAAGACAGCATGTCTAATTTTAATAAAAATTGCTTTGTAATCAACATTAAGATGCAACTAAGTAACTAGTTAAAACAAATTAGGCTCCATGAGCGAAACTCCCCTGCTAACTGCAGTTTCGATGGGGTTTTCGATTTCTTCGCCTTCGGAAGACAACGTGGCGTCCGCCGTTTTGTTAACGTACAGTCCACAGGTTACCAACTTGCTTATTTAGAAAAAGGTGGTTATTGAGCATTTTGGTTCAAAATAGCCCAAAAGTTACTAAAAAAGTTTTGCGAAGAGTTGCTAGAAGTTACTCTCTGACAAAAAAGTTGCTCGGATCCTAAAAGTTGCTAGAAAGTTGCATGCCGAGCAGATTCTGGAAAGACCCAGCTGTTCGAGAAAGGAGCCCGCGTTTCTCCCGAGAAAGCGGCGGAAATCGAGCTAGCTGGACCATTACCGCAAAAAAAGCTATCACGCGCGTTTCGCGTGGGTATTTTCGTAAAGGACGAGTGTGTAGTGGCACCCCCGTCATTTTTATTTGGGGCCCTCCTCCCCGGGTCTTAAACACTCAATTTATAAACTTCTCAGCGCATGTCGTGGGAGAACGGCCGTGCGGCTCCCAGCCAACAGCTACCATATGTGTTGTGTGGAGCTGGCGCTTTAAGGGGTGCTTTGCACCCCCCTCAGCATGTAGGGCAGACTACATCGCGCTTTCAGTTCCATCGCTGCCCGGCGCGATGCCCTGCTGATGAGGCAACAGCTATCCACAGCTGCCATGGATGAGCGCATGCGTAAGGTACTGCCGAGATCGAGTGTTGGAGTTCGAGTGTGTCACTTGCCTTTATCGTTTGTTACCCAATTTAAACGTCAGGTCGCATTTAACAGCGTTGACCTGTTGACTGTGCACCAGTTCTGCACCAGTTCTGTTCACCAGTTCTATGCACCAGTTCTGGCAGATATCTAGCTGGTATTGCTTGATTTCGATTACATTTATAATGCCATTATAACCTTGTCTGGACTCTGAATAACTGTGGTCGTACGAGCGAGTGAAATTAGAAGAACTGTAACTTAAGGTAATTCCCCTGAAATAAAACTGACAATAGATTTTCGTTCAAACTTTGCCCACTGAATATTTATCATATGAGAACTTCAATTTTGAAATAAAAAAGGGGGGTGCCCATACTCATTGAGGAGCACTGGGGCATTGAAAATGACCCACTTTGGCATTATTTACCGCTTATTACAAGAACGCATTCCCAGCAATAATTGTAAATTTTTGTGACCGAGACTCATGAGGACACGCATTAAACTGGAGTCAATGCATTGTATCGAACACAAATAAACTTTTTAAGTTTGATTTAGACAGAAAGCTGAATCCTTGATTAAAATTTTAACCAAATTTCTTGATATGGTTACCATAGCGCAAAATAGAAAAGACCACAGTTTACTTGCTATTTTCGCTATTTATTCAATTTTCAGCAATAGAAATCAGATCAGTCTTTCCTCAAGAAAAGTTTATGATAAGTTGATTACAATGACTGGAAAAAAAATTGGGATGCCCAGGCTCGTTGGTGAGCTATAGCCATTTTTCAACTGAAAGAGCTCAATATCAAGGCAAATCCGCCATGTTTTCAGTGTGCACGTGCACGAGAGGGCGCTAAATGACGTCATAAATTATGCGCAGAAAGGATGCGCAGTGCAATTGTGAGGAATATCCTGAGGTCTGAAACTGCGTCAAAACATTGTATCTCGAAAGTAGAGATCTCCCAAATATAGCGAGCTCACTCGATCCCATCCCCACCCCTGATAATTCCAAAGTATATAAAAAGCTACGACGGTACTTGGGACACTCCTCAACAAGGGAACGTACCGCTAATGCCACGAAACGCTGTGAAATGTCACTTCTTGCTTTATCAGGTCATGCTCCGCAATTTTAAAACAAAAGCCGTAGAACTTGTATCAAGTAACAGGAACGTACTAACACAAACTTTTTCGGTCAAATTAAAACTGAAAACTTCTTGTCAGGTCGTTTTCAACAGAACCGTATTAAAAGGAGAACGTGGCTTGAATTAAATTAAGATTGAAAATTCGACCAGCCAGCGGACTGAGACATTAGAGAGGTTAAGCATGACGTTTACGGCAAACGGCAAACGGCAAAAATGAAACTTTTGCCGTCTGTCTTCAGCTCTCTGTACAGTAGAATCAAAATATTTGTATTTCCATTGAATAGTAAGAGACACTTTTCTATTTTTGTATGATTTATTTAAGGATTACAAGAAAAGAATAGAAAATCAGAAGTGAACTTTGCCGTTCGCCGTCTGCCGTAAACGTCATGCTTAAACTCACTATTGACATCAACAATTACTTTATTTGTACTCTAAGTATAAGTAGAAACCTAAAATTCAGGTTTTTCAACCCTTGAATGAGGACTCTGGAGAGATCGAGAAGAAACTAAATTTGTCGCTGGCTATCGCCCGAAACTCGTACTAAGGGTAAATGATGCTATTGGAGCGTGTGTTCGTAATTGTCACTGCAATGAACTTAACACAAGGCACCACAGCTTTGAATGAGTTTTAGCACGGCATCCCTGTAAAGCAGCTTTTAGTTTGGGTTAATTAGTATGGTTAGGGATAAGTCATTGATTTTTTTATAGTATTTTATAATCTTTGCTGAAGGTTTTACCGCGGTGTTTATATGAAGTTACCAGACCATACCACACCTTTCCTGCCGACCAAAAAAACGATCTAGACATGACCCCCTACCAATGTGGCAGCAGCATTAAGTTCAACTTTTTCCGTCTTTTATCTAATTTGTAAAAAGCGTTCAGCTGTTTTTAAAACATTTTCATTCACCCGAAAGCAACCATCAGCCACCTCAACTCTTAGAGGTTTGTAGAAACTCTTGAGAGTTGAGTGAGATCCTCGGCGATATCGGTGCCAACTGAGCTTTCATGCCTGCTGGGAACTGGTTGCGTAGTCATTTTGGAACATACTACGTAAATTGCAATGAAAGCGATCTCACATATTAAAATTTTATTTTTCTGAAGCTCAAAAATACTTTCCATATGTTGCTATTTTATGAGAAGTTCATTATCGGGGACAATTTTACATATTAAAGGTGGCAAGGCTTAGCTTACGCATAGAAGGCTGTGAGTGCCCGTAAGCCTGCGTACCCTCGTGTACAACCGAGTGTAAAAACGTATGTGCGTTTTTTTTGCGTATCCTTAGCCCTACTTGCGGGCTCAGGTAATAATTCAGACTGCAATGGTGGAAAGAATGGCGGCCTGATTTAAATGAAGAACGCGAGGACGTCACACCGTTGATTTACTTTTACTTAGGCAAGCATGAATCTTGTTAGGCATTTAACTTTTAAGAAAGCAAGGCTCTCCCTGCTTTCTGAGAGGCTCTCTTGCTTATATATTCAGTGGTTTTCTTAGAAAAATGAAATACATGAAGAGAATTGGTGGCAAAATGGTGTCTTCGTACCGGAATATTTTTTGTACCACGGGGAAATAAAGGGTTTTGAAACCTTGTTAGTGTTAATTTTGTCCGAGAAAAAAATTGATTCTCTGCAAGAACATAACAGCAGCCTTCCATTAGTGACGAGAAAATTCAGAAAGCTTGTTTAATTCGTACCTTTTTTTGTTTACCTGGACGACGAAATTCCCGCCACTTTTTTTTAAACTGAGAGCCTGGCGCACAACCAAAACTCGCGCATGCTAGATCAAAAATAAGAAGCAAACTCAGCACCAGGATAAACATATTGAACTTACACATTTTTTGATCATTGATGCTTGTTTCTTATTTTGATCGAACTACGATGGCCCAAGAACAAAAGAATTTACGATAGAGTTTTTATCTTTTTTCGTTCTAAAAGCTCCTGTAGAGTTTTGCTCTCGCGCGATCAGAAAGCAGAAAAAGCGCCTCGCGGGAAGCAATCGCTGCAACACATCGCGGCGACAAGTCGCACGAATTCAAACCAGTTTGAACTCGCGCGACAGATCGCAGCGACAAAGATTTTCACATGTCACACCAGGCGATTTGTTGCAGCAACCTGTCGATCGCGGCGAGGTGTCGCAGTGATACACGTGACAATAGTGCATGCTAAAATTAACTAACTGAAAACGAAATGTTCTCCAGTCATATAAAGGTGAACATCAAAACTCTATAAATAATTTATTTAATAACACAAGTTGAACAACTTTTTGAAGAGTACGAGTAGTTATTCCCGGTAGAAATTTTTATGGTCTGCTGAAAAATGAATAAGGTTTTTTTCACCTTGAGAAAGATTTAGAAAAGGCATAACTTACAACACACACAGAAAAAACAATTGCGCCTGAGCGAAATGTTACACAGTTGAGTGGATCAGTAAAAGGAGTATCGGACCCATCCCTTCTCTTTCCTCGCGTGTACGCAGAGCGCGTGCGACTACGCTTTCTTCCCGCGCGAGATTTCCTCGCTGGCATACTCCCTAAAACCGCACTTGTTAAACACTGCACGTACACATAGCAACCTGTCTATTTTTAGACCGAGACTTAGTGAAGTACATTCGAGCTACCCAGCGGATTTTTAGCTTGTTGGGGAGATACAGCAGAATCTACTTGCCCTTGAACTCGCTTCTTATATTCACATCACACTCCGATTCTCTTCTGTTTGTGGGAGCTTCCCCTTCCCAGATTTCCGGTAGGAAAATATTCTCTGCGGTAAATGATCCGCAGCGACCCGTTCCCAAGGGGAACTTTTTACAAATATTAATGACATCATGATAACAAAGAAAGAACCCAAGAAATATTTCTTTCCACAAACCTGCTGTTGCTACAGCAATAACTGGTAGAATTATAATATATTCATGCCAGTATTGAACGCAAAATGTACAAGCAGTAAATAAGTAAAGTGACACGTAATGATTGCAAGTCAGTCTGACTCTGCTTCAAACTCCTCCTCGACGAATTGTTCTTCCTCGTCCTTCGCCATTTCCATCCGTAGTTTAAATTCCATTACTTCCTTGAAAAGCTGTTCAAACTGTTGTTTTAACGAGAAATCTTGAGCTCGCATCAGTGTCAACTCGCATTTTAGCCATTCTATACTCAAGTCAATATTGGAAATCCTTTCCTTTAGACTCAAAGGCGAGTTCTTTGCCAAAGCGCAGAAAGCGTCCATATTAGTATTGTCAACTAAAATTTCGCTTTCCTTTCCTTTCACTGATGTACTTCGTTCGTGCGTAGTTTTGGGTGACTTTGGCTCTGCGTAATCGACGGGTGGAGATTTTTCAAGTGCAAAATCTTTCAACCATTCTGTAGAATTTAAAGCGTGATGACTTGGTGTTGAAAACATCGCGCTGTTTACATCGACAAAGTCGTCGCAGCAGCGCTGTTCTTGCGTGGGGGAAGGAAAAGCTCCATCTGGATTGAACTGTTGTACCGGCGATTTTCCCCAAATATTGTTGTTGTTTACATTACTTGTTCGCTCCATTGGTTTCCTGTTAATGCAGGCAAGCGCGTGAGAACGACTTAGGTCTAGGGCGGTCTTGTAATTCACTCTGTCGAAGCCGTCGGCGAATTCTCTCTGAAGGACTCCCTGAGTTTGCTCACTAGTCAATGTCTCTACGGCGGCCATATGTGAGAGAATCAGCGTTCAGCGACAACTTCAACACACACGGCCACCGAGTTTAACTAGTTTGTTGTCCTCGTCTCGTAATAACATGCACCATTACTTTCGCAAGTATTAATTGGTCACCTAATTAGTTCCTCTTGGCTGATTTAACACTAATCTCCTTTTTGCCTTCAACACTTTCGAAATATTAACCTTGGAATGCACGCTATTTTAGTAGATGAAGTTTCAGCATGTTTGAGTCACGCAAACCGGAAACCTTGCCGCTTTGAAAAGTGAAAAAAGATTAAAATTAAGTCACTTGTTTAAATCCCCGGGTTTAAATCACTTTATTTTCAACTTGAATAGAAAATCTGTACCAACAAGAAGAAAAAGCAGATGTGATTCGTTTCATTTTTCATATTGTCACGCAGTGCCCATGTGAGGTGTTACGTTACAGATATAGATGACTGCGTGGAGACTGGGCAAGTTGAAATTTTCAACATGGCGCCGCCGTGTTGTGCATGTTGTTCTTCCAAATCTTTATCTGCAGCTAAATATCGAGGAATATTGTCGCTTACTGCCTCTTTCACTTTTCTAGTCCTGCTCTCACTCTACACTAGACAAATTTCCGCAAGAAATAGTCAACAACCTGAATTGTATTACCGAAATGTGACCAATATCGTCTTGATTGGCGCCAGCGGGGATCTCGCGAAGAGATACTTGTGGCACAGCTTCTTCAGGCTTTTTATCCAGGAAACAAATGACGGAAACACCTTTAGATTCTACCCTACAGCTCGTGATAAATTTGAGGTAGGTCAAAAGAAGATTGATAACATCTTGAAAGAGTCTTTGAAGTGTTCTGAAAGCGAGCACTTGTGCAGTATCGAGAAGGAGAGATTTCTGAATTTAAGCGTCAAGCAATATCATCGCTTAAAAGATGACGAAGACTACTCATCGTTGTGTAAGATCATTACGGATAATATGGCACCAGAAGAAAGGGAGAAAGGTCGGATATTTTACTTGTCAGTACCTCCATTTTCTTACACAGGCATAGCGAAAAGGATCGATACATTCTGTCGCCTGCGTGAAGATAAACAAGCATGGCTGCGCATTGTGCTTGAAAAGCCCTTTGGCTCCGATTTGGCCTCTGCGATGGAGCTAGCTAAAAACCTGTCCCAGTATTTTCAGGAAAACGAAATCTATCGGATAGATCATTATCTTGGCAAAACAGGAGTTTCGCAGATCTTGCAGTTTCGCTTTGACAATCAGGCCTTGTATAATGATTTGTGGAGCAACGATCACATAGAGAGGGTGGAGATTGTTTTGAAGGAGAAGAACGACTGTAAAGGTAGAACCAAATTTTATGACCATTATGGTGTTATCCGTGACGTGATGCAAAATCACATGACAGAACTCCTTGCTTTGGTTGCCATGGAGATGCCAAAGAGCCTTGGAGATACAGAGAGTATAATGCAAAACAAATTAAGGCTTTTGAAAGATATCAAACCCATGAATAGATGGAGTGGGATTATTGGCCAGTACCGAGACTATCGCATGCACTGCCATCAGGAGACTGAACAAGATCAAAAGAGCAATACACCAACATTTGCTGCTGTGACAATGCTTATTAACAATGCAAGATGGCGTGGTGTTCCTTTCATTTTGGTATCTGGAAAGCAGCTTGAAGAGCGTACAGCATATGTACGAATAGTCTTTAAGAACAATGTTCATAAACTGCACACTGACTCGAGCTCAGTTGATGGTGATCAATGTGATGTCAGACAGGTTGTGTTTAATATCCAAGGAGAAAAACTGCAAAAACCTGGGATATATCTTTCAGGACTCCTTCCTAAGCCCAAACTATTTCATCCATTTACAGGCACTGAGAACAAAATACAAAAACTGTTTGGTTGTTTTGTGAACAATTTTGATGCTTTCATTCATGACAGCTCGGCTGATGCATACACAACACTCATATCTGCTGTGTATCATGAACAAAGGAACATATTTGTTGGAACTGAAGACCTGTTATCTTCCTGGAAAGTCTGGTCGCATTTTTTAGATAGTATAGATGGTGTTGAGCCACGCCAGTATGACCAGGAAAACTTGGATGTGTTAAATTTTGTTACATTAGGAGAGAGAGTTCAGTTTTCATTGAGTGAGACTGATGGAAGTTGTGATGCAACAGGAATTTGTGAGCCATCTATAACATTAAACAAACACATTTATGAAAGACAGATGTTTAGAGGAAATACTCTAGTGAGTGGAGCAAAATCCCAAGTTATAAGAACTCTCGCAGACAATATTATAGACCATGCTCTTGGCGCTGTTGCTCTAAAAGGGGTATTTCATCTGGCTTTGCCAGGTGGCACATCCCCTGTGATGCTATATGAAACCCTTGCTTTTATGGCCAAAGAGTTCCCATGGCAACAGACCCATATTTGGCTCGTGGATGAGCGATGTGTGCCACTCAGCAGCGAAGAATCAAATTTTAACTTGATTTACGACAAACTCTTGCAGCATGTTCCTGTTTCTCCCTTTAATACTCATCCAATGGATGTCATGTTAAAAAGTGGATTGTGTCACCCGGACGATAAAGTGGCTGAGCACTATGAGGCAGAACTCATAAGGTTTCTTGGAACAGATCAGTTAGATTTTGTAGTTCTTGGAGTTGGTGCAGATGGACACACTGCATCTCTGTTTCCTCGTCAAAAAGTTCTTAATATGACAGACAGATGGGTAAGTCTTTCAGAAAGTGCCCATGACAATAATGTCAGGCAAAGAATGACAATGACATTAAGCTTTCTAAACAAGGCCAAAACTGTAGCAGTTCTCATTCTCGGTGATCAAAAAAAGGAAATAGTGAAGACAATTTCAAGTGGTGATGTAGATATCTGGAACTATCCAGTAACTGGGATTCATCCAGTTGCTGGAGAATTGACCTGGTACATTGACACTGAAGCTTTTGGTAGTCACTAAAATCCAAAGACATAGTTATAAAGGGCCTTGAAATTACTTGAAAGTGAAAATATGTTGGTTTATTTTTGGTTGAGACATCCTTGAAATTTTCTGGTAGCAGTGAAATGTAACGTGAAGTACATGTATATATGAAATAATTCATATTTGTACTGCAGTTGTAGATGAAGTGAAGAGTGATCATTGCAGTAAATTTTCCAATTTAAGCAATTGGAAAGAAGAAGCCTGAAAAAAAATTCAAGGCTTCAACAGCATTTGAACCCATGACCTCCGCGATACCGGTGCGATGCTCTTCCAACTGAGCGATGAAGCCACACATTGGGAGCGAGGTCAATTTATTGAGTTCATATTTTCTCGTGCAGTAAAGTGATGTGAACTATATATGAAATAATTCATATTTGTACTGCGGTTGTAGATGAAGTGAAGAGTGATCATCGCAGTAAATTTTTCCAATTTAAGCAACAAGACGATCTAAGATCGTAAGTCGGGCTACAGGAAGATATGCTGCTACTAGTTTTGACCAGTTACTTGTTTGTCTAAGGTCCTCGTTTGTGGGCGTGGCGTAATTTTTTTTGTCCCCTAAGGCTATTTCCCGTTTCCACCGTTTAGCGTCGTTCGGCCAACCCAGGTTTTCGCGTTTTCCAAAAAAAAGTTATGAAGAAGGTTATTACACATAATTTCAAAACATTGTCAGTTTACTC
>JAHPZR010011511.1:20000-22500 GCA_019787425.1 Platygyra sinensis | reverse complement strand
GGGACCTCCAGATTACAACACTGGTGCCCTTAACCACTTGGCCTCGTGCCTGTCGTGTAAACTCTTCAAGGAACTTGTCTCTTAGACTTGTCCTCTTGTGTGCTGATCTATTCATTTGACCAGTAGTTTTAGCTTTATTCACAAGGCCTTTAACTTTCGACTTGAGGAATGAAATGGGTATAGAAACTGCTAGTCTAGAAAAACATTTTAAGTCTCAAAGCGTTGATTATTATGTGAAGTACCTAACAGTGTCACTGACTTCTTTGAGAGATTTTTTGTAAGGTGGGGGGGGAGGGGGTTAACTGGTCATTTTGCTCACCCCAAAACTCAACTTACTGCTATAAAAAATCAACTGTTCCCAGAATTTTTGGACTGGAACACACTTAGTCTAATTACCTTCTAGACATCTGATGTTAACATGTTGTTACAAGTGGATATATGAAAGATCATTTATTTGTACTCTCTGTTCCAGAAAAAATCCACCCTTTTAGAAATTCCAGTTAACATTCATTCTTTCCTTGAAAAACTTTAACTTTAACTTTAACCCCCCCCCCCCATTTAATTTCCTTTGTGGTCCTTAGTAAGTTTGTAGTTGCAACTTGCACCCCTAGAAGTGAACATTTTACCTATAAGCAGTTACCCTGGGCACCAGAGGTTTTTCTCGCATTGTTTGGCCGAAGACACATACAGCGAAAAAGAAAAAACCACGAGGACGAGCTTTGTTGTCTTTCACATGAGCGGCAAAGCATGGGTCACTTTGAAGACTTGAAACCTGAAACCACGCATGAAAAGCCTCTGGCACCCAGGGTACCTAGCAGTGAGCTCCCAGCACAATTTGTCATTGATGTCTCCCTGGTTCATATGATAATCTACATGTATCCACTGTTAAGGTGGGGGTACTCCTAAATAGGAGTGAAATTTGAAGTGATATTAAAAGGGGATTGTTAGGATTAAAGTGGGTTGGAAACACTTCCAAAATTTGAAGTGAAGAATTAATAGTCGGACACCAGAAAGTCCCCAACCAATCTGGGGCTCTCTTTTGAGGGGGTCAACTGTCTGGTAGTGTTCCCAACCCTTTTTAATCTTAACAATAACTTTTAAAACTACTTCAAATTTCACTCCTATTCAAGTGAAACCCCACCTTGAAGTGCTTAGGATATCTTTTAGGGTATTAAGAAAAAAAATTGAGAGGAACAGAAGAAAATGGAAAGAAGAAAATAAAATGTAAATTGACTATGATCTTTATGCACTGTGACTGTTGATCTAGGGGAGGAGTCATGATAGCTCCCTCTCTCCCCCATCCCCCCATACAGACAGAGCCATATATTATTGGGGCCCAAAGGGCTGGAAAATGCTTGGGGTCCCACCCTTATTAGCTCTTGTAATGGGGTCCTGATGTTCCTGTAATGCTGGCACCAATGGTGCCTACATAGATGATTAGCTTTTTTCCCAGATTCTGCCCTTCCCTCCTTCCCTCCTTCCCTCCTTCCCTTCTGTGTCTGTGCCTCCATAAAATTTTTTTAAAAAGATGTGGAATTAGTCATTTTTCCGGATTTAATTATCGGCTGTGACAGCAAGCATAATTTTTTGTGAAATCACTTGAAACCTTGGATTCTAAAAATGCCCTTCTTTCAAACTAAAGGGTGGTTGCAAGTGGGGGGGGGGGGGGGGGTCCTTGGGATTTCAAGTGTTGGGGATGATCGAAGGATTTTTTTGGGTTTGACATTTTCGATTCCGGGATTTTTTTGTATGAAAATTTGGCCAGTATATTTTGGGGTAGCTTGATTTGAGTAGGGATTTTTTTAAGGTTATTAAAAAGAATCAGTAACACCCTGGCTGGGTAGTTCTAAGAATAAGGCACAAACAAACATGTTTTGCTGTTGTTTAATAGTTAACTTTTAAGAGCCACAAAATCGGCATGGGATTTTTTTGGGGTGAATTTTTGGTCCAGGGATTTTTTGGGGTTTTGCTGGAAGCCCTAGGGATTCTTTTGGCTCCATTCGATCATCCCCGTCACTTGAAATCCCGAGTACCTCCCTGGGAGGGTGGTACTGAGTTTAAAAACTTGACTCTCATGCCCAGTACTACTCGTTTCAGAATGTCCTTATTCGACGGAAGGTGCTTAGTAATCAAGTCTGAAATGATGGAAGGTTTTTGAAACAGAAAGATTCTTTAATTTCAAGTATGTGCGCTGTTTTATGAGATCCAAACCTGCCAGGTATGTTTTAGTATACAAACTACATTTTATAAACTTTTGAAGTTGTCCTTTAGTCACATGTTGGGTGATTACATAGGTGATTCGACTGGGACAGACTGTTATTCTTATTGAATTCCGGTCTTTCGCCGATCTACGGCATTGTCAGGAAATGCAACGAAAATAATCCAATATACGTGATATAAAAAGCGGTGTAGGTGAATTGAAACGAATAGAATACAATGAGTTGTACGAATGTGGTAATGGCAGCAATAACACAAAAGCGCTACTGAGTAGTAGGAATGT
>JAHPZR010011511.1:0-7500 GCA_019787425.1 Platygyra sinensis | reverse complement strand
TTTACTATTTCTCTTTGTTGGTCAAGAAAATCTGAACATACAGTACACACGTCCCTGCAGCACCCATACATATACGTATACTTTATACTGGAGTTTTATGTACTGGTAGTTTAAATTAGCTAATATCATCTAGAACATAGAATATATATTAACAAAATACAATATGCAATAAATAAATGCATGACCAAGCGTGGTTCTTAATCTGAACAGGGTTCATATTTTATTAATTTCTTAGTTTTGTCGGTGACCAGACGCAGAACCCTGCTTGGCCAAAATGTGATCGGGATTTTTAATCACACGACCTTTTTTTTTTATTTGCCAAATATTGTTGAAACATTAATACATGGGAAATGATACGGATACATTTATTATTTTCTTTATGGTGTGTAAAATATATTTTCTTTTTATCAGAGCGTTGGATGCAAAGAGAATATTAAATAATTTTATGGTCAAAAAAGGAATTATGTTAGCCATGGAATGCGCTGACAAGAGACAGTTTTCACTTTCGCTACATGACAAATAAGAGCAATGGTGCAATAATAGAGTTTGTGTTGATCAAGTGATGTGTCTACAGTAATCAATGAAAACATCAAGGACTTCTTTGTAATGGAGAGTTTGTGGTGACTGTAGTGCTAAGACTGAAACAGGTCAATTTTAAAGCGCAGTTATAAGATATAAAAGGTCTCCTTGTTGGGAAAATGCATTCCGCGTGATCAGACTCTTGCATTTGTGTCAGCATTTGAATTGGACTCGCAGTCGGATATCATGGCAGAAAATTGGGCGTCGTCATAAACAGAAATTAGTTCAATCTGTAAATTGCTGTGTAAAAAGTGATTTCAACATTTAGTTCAACATTCTACATGTAACTTAAGAGTGGGACATTTCTGCCATCATACTTGTAAAATTCTATGTGTACTGACCTTGTTAAAAGTTACATGTAGTCTTTATCTTTGCTCTTCTTACAGCCAAATGGAACAGATCTGTTTAACTTCATTCATGGATATCAATCATGGCCTGATTATCTTACAAAGATGGAACAAGATGGCACATGGGGTGATCATGTGATTCTCTATGCGACTGCAAATTGCTATAAAACACACATTCATGTGATTAGCAGTCAGTCAAATCACTGTGAGCTTACTATCAAGCCTGATGGCCATGTGATCAGCACCAACCCACTTGTGCTGGGTCATGTTCATGAATTTCACTATGTTAGCCTGCAACCCAAACAAGGTGAGGCTTCATGCAATACACTGTTTTATAAGACAATGGTAATGTATATCATTCAACTTAACAAGGTAAAGCTTACTACATCACACTGTGTTGTAAGGCAGTTTTTTGGTAATGTATATCATTTAACTCATACTACATGTAGGTAAAGCTTTCTACATCACACTGTATTTTAACACAGTTTGTCACTAATTAATGTATATTTTTTCAAGCCATACAAGGTAAAGTTTACTACATTATTCCAAACGGCTCATTTCATAGCCACCACAAAAAGAAAGGTCTTGGTCTTCATTTGCTTTGATCGTTCCATCATTGTTTTGTTGATGGAAATGATGAATAAAATTCATATCAGGGATTTTCACAATATACATTAAAATGGTATGTGGCTTAAACAAAACAGAACACCTGTATTCTTATGTCATTTCACCTTAACTCCTTTTTGACAAGGCAAATGTCAGAAAAAGTAGCCTACAAGGCTGTCCTTGACTACCTTTTGGAATGTTTTCTCCCGAATACTTTTGCCTGAATCAGCCCTGGCCTGTAGGCCTATGATGTTTGATTGTAAAGCTGTAGGGTTTGTTATGTAGAAATGATCGTTAATAAACCAGGATGCCTGTTACATGTGACAGCCTTCTCAAAATCCACTGGCTGCCGGCTCAATGAGCCATCTCCTCTGGAGGTTTGACCATCCCCTACCAGTCAGAAAATATATTATGATAATGATGAAACTCATGGCATACCATCAGCCATCTAAAAGGGTGCAGAAAGAAAAAACAAATTATGGGGCAATTTTCGGTGGGAATATGCGTCAAGTATGCAGAAAACAAACTGAATTATGCGGACAAATTTCAAAAGTTGACAAAATTGATCATTAGGCCTTTTGAATGTACCAAACAACAGTGACACGAAGAGCACTTCAAAGTCTTACCCACAATTGAAGCTTTTTAGTGGAATGCACCACATTTTTCAGCCAAATTTGACATTTTTCATTTACACAGTTTTCCTATAGCATTTTAGATCAATATGCATGCAGTCTCTTCAGAATTTTTACTCCTGGGGTTGTAAGGCAGCTGCTTTATTGCTAATGTTGCACAATTTTTCTGTTTTATGTGGAAAAAAGCACTGGTTATGCAGAGGATGCGGATGTTAGCAAATTACACAGATCTGCACCGCTGCATCCTGTCAGATGCCTTGTCATGGCATCTTTGAGCATTGAAATTTCAAATTTTTTTCCCAGGGAAGGATATCCTAAAACCCTGCGACAGGCCCTCACCCTATGGACACTTGACAGCATGCTTTCGGAACCCAAACCGCCTCCAACTTTTATATAACCTGCTCCAGAAAACATTTTGAGAAGGCTGTTGTGAACTCAGTTAAATGACCTTGCTCTTCATGGGGTGTTATGAAAACTCACTCCCCACAAACTCAGACCTCAGACCCTGAAAACGCAGATCCCAAAACATTAGATCCCAAAAACTCAGACAACTTGTAATTTAGAAAAAAAAAGATTTAAACTTGTCTCAGTTCTTATCACCTTAAATGTTTTAAGGTGGACACACACAACAGGACTAGTCCCTGCAACTAGTCCCTGTAACAAGTCGCGGGGACAAGTCCCATCATTTGAACTAGCCATTTTTTGCCACAAAATCAAGTCACAGGGACTAAAATTTGGTCCCTTCAACTTGTTCCACAAATTCAAACTGGTTTGAATTTTTGGGACAAGTCCCTGCGACTTGTTCCTCAAACTAATTTGTGTGAACTGTTCATGGGACAAGTCCCTTAGCTGCAACCAGTGCCTTGGTGTAAATAGTGTACCTCATGTGCTGACCTTTCTGGTCATGCATTGTTTATAGGCAACAGCCAGAAAGAGGCGAGATATTTATCTTCTCCAGTTTATCGCTGTTGCGTCAATCAAACAGTGAAAAACTGTTTGATTACAGCTGACACTTTTATGGCATTTGCTGGCAATTTTCTTACCGAAGAAACAGAAAGACAGAGTTGCTATTATGGTGTTCAAATTGAAGTTAGTTTTGTATCCACTGGACTTGACAGCGATAAACCAGAGAAGATAAACATCTCGATCATTTCTGGCTATTGCCGCCTATGAACATTACATGTTTTCAAGGCCTGCGTTTGGGTGTCACGAAAACTCAGACCAAGAAATCTCAGACCCCAAAAAACTCATACCCCTGGCTGGAAAAAAATAAAGAAAAAAGATTTAAACTTTTCTCAATCATATCACCTAAAATGTTTTATGGTTACATGATGTTCATAGGCCATAAAACTTTGAAGTGTCGGCTGCTATTTTAAACCTTGTTAGTTTCTCACTGTTTCATCGTCCCGTCAGCGATAAACCGGAATAGATGAATTTCTTACTTCTTTCTAGCTGTTGCCTATGAACATTGCGTGATAATAAAACACTTACCATGTACATTTAAAACACGGTGGCATGTTACCACAGTTACCAATAGGATTTAGTAAGGGAATAAAGATGGTGAATTTTTTGAACTTGGTGATGAAATGTGAAGGAAAATTTATCAACATGACACAAGTGTGGACAAAAATAATCTGAGTCCCCAACCGAAATTGAACCCATGACCTCCCAAACAGTGGGTGGGCACTCCATCCTTTGAGCTACGAGAACTCATGGAGAGTCGGTGTCGTGAAAAACTCAGACCCCGAAAATTCAGACCTCAGACATCAGACCCCGAAAACTCAGACCCTGAAAACTCAGATAGCAAAAACTCAGACCCCTCGAAATTGAAAAAAAAAAACGATTTTAAACTTGTCTCTATTCTTATCACCTTTGCAAGAGAAGAAGAGCAAAGTGATAAGTGACTAAAGCGTAGCACTTTATGAAAACTTTTATGCTCATTTGAGCTCCATAAAATGGGCTGGGTGTACCACTCTTGCATCAGCCACAAGGAAAAATTTCTTTTAGTTGAATTCTACTCCCAGACCCTTTTGATGTGAAGTATAATTATACGAAGTACACTGTAATTCATATTTGAACTGGGGTTGTAGATGAAAGTGAAGAATGATCATCGCAGTAAATTTCCAATTTAAGCAATTGGAAAGAAGAAGCCTGAAAAAATTAGGGCTTCAACCCCGGGCATCAACACCATTCAAACCTGTGACCTCCACGAATACTGGTGTGATGCGGTACTAACTGAGCTATGAAACCACACATTGGGAGCGAGGTCAATTAACTGAGTTCATATTATGAACTCAATAAATTTACTGCGATTGATCATTCTTCATTTTCTCTCCCCTTTTGACTTTTGAGTTATCCTAACATGTTCAGTGTGTTAAAGACACTGCAATAAACTGCTTTACAACCCATACCACCACCCCACCCCACAAGCTAAGAGCTTGCTGCAAAGCCAGGAAAAAGAAATCCTGAGGAACTGTGATTATATGCACAGTGTACAGTGGGCAGAACAATGTAGGGACTTTACAAACATATGCTGTGCATAAATTAAGGAGATGTTGCCATCATGTTATTTTGTTTACTGCAGATAAATCAAGAGGGTGGAAAAGAAGACTGTCACCCAGATGGAGTACACCAGATCCTAAACAAGACAAACTCGCACATGTGGACATAACAGGTTAATTTTTAGTGTTTCTCTGTCCTCAGCATATGCTTACAACAAACCTAGCCAAGAATGCATAGGCCTATATTTTAGTTCAACTTTCTTCATTTTCAGAAATATTCAGTGTATTTGGAGGCGAATAAAAACAGTTAAGGCTTATTAATCAAACAGCAGTGTTTTGCCAGGTTTAAAACCTTAGCTTCAGCTGAGCAAACACTTTTTTCACAGTTAACTCAAGACAATTAAGACAAACAAACAATTGGAACACAAACAATTTATTTTTTGTGTATTCTCCTTGTGAAATGCATGCATTAATGACGTTTTAATGGCACTGTTGCACAGCAGGTTAATACAGTGGTAACAGCTGGGTGCTGATCACTTCTTATCAGTGTGTCCTGGGTTTGTTATTGCACAGTTTGTTATCAGACAGTTCAATAAGCCAATTATATTCAAGGTTGTATTTTAAATCAACTAATCACATGCCTTGGTTTCAATCATCAACAATTTATGCCTCCTTAAATTGTCAGTCTTTTAATGCAAATTTTCACTTCTTCGTACAATCATGTAACTTGGCCGTCCTCCCACTCTCATCATGCACAGACATCAGTTTGATTTTATCACTTTTATGAATACAGACCAAATTGAACTCCACTCTGTCCTATTACCGTTACTTATAATTGAGTTGTTATGAGGTATGATTTATGCTGCCAAACACACATCAATAATTATTTGTCCAATTTCATATATTTGCCTGAATGCATCTTACCTGGTTCTGCTGACCTATACAATTAATGGGTTCTGTAATTTTCCACCAAAAAGAAACACATTTTAGTTTAACACTTAAAGCACTAGCTTAGTGAAAAAAATTGTGGAAGTCTAAGTTATGAACACAATGGAGAGTAAGAAATTTACTTGTAGGAAACACGAGTCAACTACATCTGTACATCAACAAAATTGTTTTGTGACAGTTCCTTGAATCAGGCACATAGTAAACTTTATTTCAGCTGGATTCCATTCACAGATGTTTTCCTATCTCTACTCTTGACACATAACTTAATTCTCCTTACATGTTCAGTCTCTTAAAGACCCTGGAAAGAACTGCTCTACAACCGATACCACCACCCACAAGCTATAAGCTGCTGCAGAGCCGTTAAAATAAATCCTAAGGGACTGTGATTATTATGCATGGTGTACATGTTGGCAGAAACAATGTAGACGACTTAGCAAGTATAATTCTTTCCATAAATCAAGGGGATATTGTAACCATCAAATTTTGTTTTTGCAGATAAATCAAGAGAGGAGAAAAGAGGACTGTCACCCAGTTGGAGTACACCAGATCTTAAACAAGCCAAACTCGCATGTAGTGGACAAAACAGGTTAATTTATTTGATATATCTTTGGTATATCTGCAAAGAAATGCACAGGCCTTTTTTAATTCCATACTCTAAAAGTGTTCTTCATTCTGTACATGTTGCACATCATGGCTTAATGTTAGCAGTGTTTTGTCAGGTTTAAAACCTCAACTTCACCTGATTGTGTACAGAGAGCTGAGCAATTATTTTTTTTTTACGATTAAGACAAACAAAAAAAATACATTTCTTTATTCCCTCACTGTAAACAGCACTTTGCCGCAGCGAGGTTAATCCAGTCGGTACACAGCTGGGCGTCGACTGATCACAATCATTACTAGTGTGTTCCGGGGTTTGAGTTCTGGGTTCACGCAATCATTCATGGGCCTGAGCATGTTGTTGGTCTCCTTCTTGCTCTCAGGGGGGTTTTTGCGCCCAGGCTTCTATATTTTTGCCTTTTCCACAAGTCCCACTTCATTCCAAATTCCAATCTCTATTTGGAGATAGAAGACATAAACTTCTACCATTGGTGATTGCTACTGCATTGGCCTAATTATGGCCAGTGGTTGATAAATAGCCAGAGCAACACTGCTATGCATCAAATGTGTGTCACGGAATGCCTATCTCAGCTGACGCTCTGGGAAACACACACATTGTCTTTGACGGTAATATTGTAGGTAAAACAAACAGATCTAACTGGTGGTTTGTATGCGGTGGCCTGGACTTTTAATTGACCAATAATACGCATTATCCCAGTGGTCAAAATTTGGCTGTTGGACTCACGATGGCTGCACTTCGAGTGAGTCCCCGACATTTTTTGACCATTGTGATGACACATATTGTTGTCGCGTAAGAGTATAGACCCATGCCTAAACCAAATTTGATTTCTTAAATTGCCTTTCCCGGGACGTGCCAGTGCTTTAATTCCAAGTTATTGATATTTTTCTTTCACTTCCAAAACAGCATGATTTGGTGACCCCTTGTACATTGACATTCGACTTACCAGTTAAGTGATTTAAAAATCAATAAATCAGTTAATGAATAGCTTCATATTCCAATGCTGCTGCCTAACAAGCACCCAGTCAGCCGAGACACTCTAATTGCTATAATTACGCTGGAGTTTCAGCAGAACACTGACACCAGTCAGCTGACCCCCTCCTGATCACCTGCTGACCCCCTATGACTCCTTTTTGGACCCCTGTACAGACTCCCTTACTGACCTCCCTTTTGACTACCCTACTGACTCCCTTTACTGGCCCCCAATATCCCCCATATTACCCCCTCTACAGACCCCCTTACAGATCCCCTACTGATCACCTTACTAACCC
>JAHPZR010011510.1:5000-10000 GCA_019787425.1 Platygyra sinensis | reverse complement strand
TGCGTGATTTTGGTGACTATGCATGTAAATCGAAAAATTACATCATTCTCTCACACTTCTTAATTTTGTTGAATGTACTATAAATAAAAAATCGCACAACCTTCTCGCACAATTCGTGATTAAAAGATATTCGTGATTTTGAAAATTCTCAAATTGCACTCGCCTAAAGACTCGTGAAATTTTGAGAACTTTCAAAATCACTTGTACCTGTTAATCACGAATTGTACTCGAGGTCGTGTGATTTCCTATACTAATAATAATAATAATAATAATAATAATAATAATGACGATGACGATGGTGATGGCGATGGCGATGGTGATAATGATAAGGATAAGGATAATAATAATAATAATAATAATAATAATAATAGCAATCATTTTAATAAATATTTATTTTATTAAAACTTCACAATAATTACTTACAAGACTAAAACAACAATAATTACCGGTATTTACAAGATAAATATAATAATAATAATAATAATAATAATAATAATAATAATAATAATAATAATAATAATAATAATAATATAATTATTATTTATAGTGATCATGCACTTAGCTATACAAGCACTAAGCTTAGCTAGATTACGGGCATGCCACTGAAACAAAGGAAACAAACATTTCAAATTTATGTAACATAGTTAAAAATCTTACCTGGCAGGGGGGCAGACCAGTTAGTTGTCTATTTACAGAGCATGGCCGAGGATTCAAACTTGGAACTGACTAGAAACAAAAACCCGCTAGTGGCAGGGTGGAGGCCTTGAATCTGGGACCTCCAGATTACAACACTAGTGCCCTAAACCACTCAGCCACGTAATAATAATAATAATGACGATGACGATGGTGATGGCGATGGCGATGGTGATAATGATAAGGATAAGGATAATAATAATAATAATAATAATAATAATAATAATAATAGCAATCATTTTAATAAATATTTATTTTATTAAAACTTCACAATAATTACTTACAAGACTAAAACAACAATAATTACCGGTACTTACAAGATAAATATAATAATAATAATAATAATAATAATAATAATAATAATAATAATAATAATAATAATAATAATAATAATAATAATAATAATAATATAATTATTATTTATAGTGATCATGCACTTAGCTATACAAGCACTAAGCTTAGCTAGATTACGGGCATGCCACTGAAACAAAGGAAACAAACATTTCAAATTTATGTAACATAGTTAAAAATCTTACCTGGCAGGGGGGCAGACCAGTTAGTTGTCTATTTACAGAGCATGGCCGAGGATTCAAACTTGGAACTGACTAGAAACAAAAACCCGCTAGTGGCAGGGTGGAGGCCTTGAATCTGGGACCTCCAGATTACAACACTAGTGCCCTAAACCACTCAGCCACGTGCCTGTCATGTAAACTCTTCAAGGAACTTGTCTCTTAGACTTGTCCTCTGGTGTGCTGAACTATTCATTTGACCAGTAGTTTTAGCTTTATTCACAAGGCCTTTAACTTTCGACTTGAGGACTGAAATGGGTATAGAAACTGCTAGTCTAGAAAAACATTTTAAATCTCAAAACGTTGATTATTATGTGAAGTACCTAACAGTGTCACTGACTTTGAGAAATTTTTTGTAAGGTGGGGGGAAGGGGGTTAACTGGTCATTTTGCTCACCCCAAAACTCGACTTACTGCTATAAAAAATCAACTGTTCTCAGAATGTTTGGACTGGAACACACTTAGCCTAATTACCTTCTAGACGTCTGATGTTAACAGGTTGTTACAAGTGGATATATGAAAGATCATTTATTTGTACTCTCTGTTCCAGAAAAAATCCACCCTTTTAGAAATTCCAGTTAACCTTCATTCTTTCCTTGAAAAACTTTAACCCCCCCCCTTTTAATTTCCAATATATCTGGAAAGAAAATTAATAAGGATTAGCCCTTTGTGGTCCTTAGTAAGTTTGTAGTTGCAACTTGCACCCCTAGAAGTGAACATTCTACCTATAAGCAGTTACCTTGGGTACCAGAGGTTTTTCTCGCATTGTTCGGCTGAAGACACATGCGGTGAAAAAGAAAAAACTACGAGGACGAGCTTTGTTGTATTTCACATGAGCGGCGAAGCGTGGGTCACTTTAAAGACTCGAAACCCGAAACCATGCATGAAAAGTCGCTGGCACCCAGGGTACCTAGCAGTGAGCTCCCAGCACAATTTGTCATTGATGTCTCCCTGGGTCATATGATAATCTACATGTATCCACTGTTAAGGTGGGGGTACGCCTAAATAGGAGTGAAATTTGAAGTGATATTAAAAGGGGATTGTTAGGATTAAAGTGGGCTGGAGACACTACCAAAATTTGAAGTGAAGAATTAATAGACGGACACCTAAGAAAGTCCCCAACCAATCTGGGGCTGTCTTTTGAGGGAGTCAACTGTCTGGTAGTGTTCCCAACCCTTTTTAATCTTAACAATTCCCTTTTAAAACTACTTCAAATTTCACTCCTATTCAAGTGAAACCCCACCTTGAAGTGCTTAGGATATCTTTTAGGGTATTAAGAAAAAAAAAATTGAGAGGAACAGAAGAAAATGGAAAGAAGAAAATAAAATGTAAATTGACTATGATCTTTATGCACTGTGACTGTTGATCTAGGGGAGGATTCATGATAGCTCCCTCTCCCCCCCATCCCCCCCCTCCCCCCATCCCCCCCCTCCCCCCCCCCCCCTCCCATACAAAAAGAGCCATATATTTTTGGCGGTCTAAAGGGCTGGAAAATGCTTGGGAGTCCCACCCTTATTAGCTCTTGTAATGGGTTTTGATGTTCCTGCAACGCTGGAACCTATGGTGCCTACATAGATGATTAGCTTTTTTCCCCAGATTCTGCCCCTCCCTTTCTTCCCTTCTGTTTCTGTGCCTCCATAAAAAAATTTTTAAAAAATGTGGAATTAGTCATTTTTCTCATTAATTATCGGCTGTGACAGCAAGCACAATTTTTTGTTGAATTGTGTGAAACCTTGGATTCTAAAAATGCCCTTTCAAACTAAAGGGTGGTTGCAGGTTGGGGGGGGGGGGGGTACTTGGGATTTCAAGTGACAGGGATGATCGAAGGATTTTTTTGGGTTTGAACTTTTCGATTCCGGGATATTTTTGTATGAATATTTGGCAAGTATATTTTGGGGTAGCTTGATTTGAGTAGCGAATTTTTTGGGTTATTAAAAAGAATCAGTAATACCCTGGCTGAGTAGCTCTGAAAATAAAGTACAAACAAACGTGTTTTGCTGTTCATGTTTAATAGTTGACTTTTAAGGTCATTCCACTGAAATAGAACCTACACTGAGATTTTTCTTAAACTTTGCCAATTGATTGTTTATATTATAGGAAATTAAATTTGCGAATAAAAATGAGGGGTCCCCATGTTCGTTTAGGAGCAAGAGCACCTTGTTTATTCCATATAAATCCTTATAAAAGCACCATGATTATAGTCACGATTGCTTGCTAAATTCACGTTTCTGACGATTGTTTTTTGCTCAACACTGAGAATTGGCCCATATTTATTTTACATAGAGAAATTTACTACTCAGTTCACAACGACAGAAAAAAATGAGAGGTCACCGTAGCCGTTTTCGAGAAAATGACGATTTACCTCTTCGGCGAGGTCCAGTCGTAAAGAAAAAGCCGTCATTTTCTAATGCGCGCGCGCTAATGACGCGTAAAATTATGCGCAGTAGGGATGCGCAATGCAATTTAAGGGCCACAAAATCGGCATGGGATTTTTTGGGGGTGAATTTTTGGTCCAGGGATTTTTTGGGGTCTTGCTGGAAGCCCTAGGGATTTTTTTGGGTCTTGACTTTTGGCTCCATTCGATCATCCCCGTCACTTGAAATCCCCCCTCCCCTGAGAGGGTGGTACTGAGTTTAAAACTTGGAAGAAAAAATACTTTTCTCTCATCCCCAGTACTACTCGTTTTAGAATGTCCTCAGCTCTCGGGCTCTGGGTGAGATTCGAAGGAAGGTGCTTAGTAATCAAGTCTGAAATGATGGAGGGTTTTTGAAACAGAAAGATTCTTTAATTTCAAGTATGTTCGCTGTTTTATGAGATCCAAACCTGCCAGGTATGTTTTAGTATACAAACTACATTTTATAAACTTTTGAAGTTGTCCTTAGTCGCATGTTGGTTGATTACATAGGTGATTCGACTGGGCAGACTGTGGTTGTTTACCAATTACCGAAAAATTCCGGAAATTTCGGTTGGGATGTAAATGGTAAGACCGTTTTGGTTTTCCCGAACGGAAATTTTCCAAAATAAACGGAACGTCTTGAGAGGTAGTCCAAAATTCCCAAACGGAGTATCCGAACGGAAAATGTGCTTATCATTTGCCATTCGAAACCAGTTCCAGGCCATACGCCAATTTTTTGATCTCCGTCACGTGAGATGCGTTAGCCTGCGTAGCAAGCGTTTCCGTGGGTTCAGGGGCAGAGAATTACCGCGTGAAAAAAGAGGGGGGAGGGGAGGGGAGGGGAAGGAAGGAAACGCTTGCAGACAAACCCCTGGATTTTGAAAACCGCCCACTTTGCCCTTCATGCCTGACTGATTTCATGCTGTCATCAAGCATTCAAGTCGCGTTTGTAATCCTCGCGCTCACAAGATTCGAAATCTTGGATCACTGTATTTTTCTGTCTAATAAGGATCATACAAGGCTACCCTAGGTGCCAGAGGTTTTTTTTTTGTTGTATTTTCGTGACGAAGCTGCGATCGTGAGCGGCAAAGCCACTCATCAAAGCCAGCGCGTCTGGATAATGTGTAAACATTCCGAACATTATATTGCAAATAATTAATTTCGATCGCGGTTATCGCAGCTTTGTAACCAAAAATACCCTCTTGTTCCCAGGGTAATACAAGGTAAAATTAGCCAGTGAACTTCTACATAGCCAAATCCAGTAAAAAAGCGTTTCCGAGACACGCCAGAGGGAAGAAATCGTTGCGTGCATTATCGCCTGTGACAAGACAAACAACGGAAAGT
>JAHPZR010011507.1:10000-13993 GCA_019787425.1 Platygyra sinensis | reverse complement strand
ACATATCTGTGATTGTTCTGAGATGGAGAGCTGTTACATGTACATGTAAATTGTTCATGCATGATTTTTCACTTGTTATGATTCAGCTGCCAATATGTTCTGTAATTTAATATTAATAGTAATCTGTTGGTGTGCAATGATCTTCACCAATATGTGACCTAATAATGTACAGCGTAATTATTAATTAACCAAATTATGCTGTTTTCAGTTGACCACTGGGCTACTTTGTTGTTGTAATGTGATGTTGAAGTGCACGATTTACAAACATGCCCGGTGTGAACTTGTCAAATTTATGAACTGAATGTTGGCATTACTAGGTAAGATATTTCTTAAAGCATATTTTGTAATTGATAATTTCTCAGGTATTGAATTTCTTCATGAAAAGATTCATACCCCACAATTTTTTTTTTCTTTATAAGAGCTCCCTGGCATGATACTTTGGAATTTCTAAAGAATGGCCATGAATGGTTGTTGGAGGTGAATATCTTCTGGAATTGCACATTCAGATTTAGTAAGCAAGAACGTACATTAGTATTTATCCTGACAAAGTCTGATTTTCTTTTGCAACCTGAACTAATATGCAGTCGTACAATTATATGTACAACCAAACAGCCTGGATGGCTCTTTGATTAGGAATGTGCACATTGTTGTAGTGCAATATTCCACTTTTATGCTTATAGCAAATTGCATTATATTTGCTCTCAAAAGTTCATAAGAAAGCTGCCTCAGTTTGGGTATCATCCCCTTAACATTTGATTCACTGCTAACCAACTAACAATGAAGTATACTGTATATCACTGAAAATAATTTCATCTGTTGGTGTGGAAAGATTATAATGAATTATATTTGATATGTCTTTGAATGAATAATGAAGATGTTCAAGTAGCAGCTTCAATACAATTTCGTGCCTGTTCAAGACTGTGCTCTAGCAGCTCCCCGGGTCACCTCAGGCGAGCAGCTTTCACCTTCAGGCTACAAGAATAACATACTTGGCACTGCTGGGCGACTTCCTTTTTGATTTCTTGTGTTGTATTGAAGTTTACGAGCTGAGGGAACATGGCTCAATTAATCCATTAATTTTTGTGAAGTTTAACACTGGCCTTTAGTGATACGGACAGCAGTTTCCTTGCGTACTTTGAATAGCATCAGCAAAGTCTTTTTAGTTCTTGTGAGTTGTTTAATGTGCATGAAAAGTCCCTAGTTGAAAGAGGATGTGAACTAAATTATCAGAAGAACAGGGAGCAAAGAGGGAAAAAGTACCTAATTTTTACATATATAATTTAACCATTTTAACTCAAAAAAGTGTAACTTTTGTGTTTCTTTGTGGACTTTTGACAACCGTATGCCGAGAAAATGCATGTGCTCATGCAGCCTTTTACCTTTGGGATCTGTAAATAGGATTTAAATGCCCCAGAAACAATGCAAGGCATATTTATCTGAGGGTCAAGCGGTTATTATATATTGATTAAAAATGTTATTAGATAATTATAATTAACAACAATTAATTTTGATTATTTTTTTTTGTTCAGGCTACCAAGCTTGCAAGCTTGACTTCTCGCCACCCTAGCCTGCAAGGTTGGGTGCCCAAATGGTTCCCTAGAATTTTTCTTGGAGTGCAGCCTTGCTGTTCCTGTCAGTCAATATATGAACAGTGTACACATGGGCAACCTGGATTAAAACATCAAAGATTTTTGAAGCAGCCATGGTCAGGTGAGATATTTCTAAAGGAATATAAATTTAGAGTCATTATGATTGGTTAATTAGGCACTGATTTTTATTGTAAACAATATCTTACTGAGTGTAGAACACAGAGACCACTCAGTGTTATGACAGAGATATTTATGTGTGAAAAGTTCTATAAACAAATGCATCCTGGAACAAATTAATTCATCATGGATGCAGCTTCTGTGAGATCACCAATATCAAGGCTGCTGCCTAACGAGTGGGCAGGTCGCCTGAGGTGCCCGAGTTACAGTTGTAGGCGACTAGAGTTGTTTTCAAGGAGCGCGAGTGGGCACCTAAACATGTAGTTTTCATTCACATCTACATGTAATCTGTCCGATGACTTCAATCTTCACGCAATAAAGTAAACAGAAGACAATTAACAGCTACTCTGGTCCTGTTTTGCTTTTTAGTTTTATGATGGGCCAAAACATGGCAACAAAGAGTCTCTCCATTCACAAATTTGCTGAATACAGCCATATTTGAAAATCGCCCAAAAATGCATTGCAAGCTCAGTATTGAATAAAATTTTGTACATCATGTGTGCCAGTGGATTGTCTCTGTTGATCCCTTACTGATTCCAAGCTGCAAAATAACTACTTTGACAACAAAATATTTCTGGAATTGGAGTGATGCCTGCTTCTGACATTATAATTTTTATTTACAATAGGGCTTTTTTTGGCCCAATACTATGGAAAATTTTCATTTACTGTACATATACTGAATAATTTTTTTTAGTTTCTGAAAGGATATAATTCTACCACTTAAAAATCGAAATAGTCAAGTAACTAGCCAATATAAACAAAACATCATTGCAATTCTTTTTGCTTATTAGGGTTTTATATTAATGTTTAAATTATCAAGCAAGTTGTTGCAGTTCCGCCCAATATACAATAATGTACTTTTTCCAAAGAAGTAGCCAATATAATGCGGTAATGCTGCCTCAAATCACCTTTAGTTTATCCTTATGTCTCAAGCCCGGGAAAGGAAAGCACCTTTAATTTCAGAATTCAAACCCCCAAAGTGTCTTTCATTTTCAGTTGTTTTCATTACATTTCATGGTTTGTACAATGTATCTTGTTAATTGCCCTAAAATAGAATTGCAAAACTCAAAAACAAAAACAGTAATACAAATTTTTGTAAAAAAGGCTGCAGCACTTGCATGAATACAATTATTGAATTTGTTTGACCATAAATAGTATTCTTTCTCAATCATGACCTGGTCACTTTGCTGAATGCTTTATCTCAAACATTTGGTTGTTATTAGGGCTTATCCATCAGATATTTCTGCTCACGAGCAATCAGTCTAAACTGCGGAAAATCAAAGAAAATCCCACAATTTTCAAAACTGTGCGTTTTGCAAAAAGATTTGACGGATAACAAACACAATAAGCATTTGGCGCCAAAATGCGCTCAGATATTTGTCCTTGGACATTATCTGCTCCTCAGTCACCTTAAAGATCGCTTCTCGAAACAGATAACATCTGCGGACTAATATCCAAGCATATTTTGGCGCCCAATGGAGGCTATTATAATATTAGTGTCTCATGGAAAATCTCTGCCCTCAGACCCCTCCCCCAAATTTCCACAATTCACTCCACCCCACCCCCACCCTATTGACCACAATAATTTTTCCTGGGCTCCTAAAAAAGTGGCTTGGGCTCTTAAGTTTTGAACATAGGAGCCTGAAGAGCTCCTTAAAAATTCCCCTAGGCAACATGCAGCCTTGAATATAATGGCACATACACTCTACATACATGTAAAAGAGTTCAATAATTTATTACTCTCTTTGGTTTCTCTGTATTTACAGACAACTTGATGCGATCTTAATCTCTGCACAAAGTTCACTGAACAAACTGACTTGGAAGTTGAGTTCTGCATTCTATCCTGTGTGTGGTAACATCATAACTGCAACATTGTGGCAGACACCCTGTACACTGTATTACATTTTTAAGAACTGCATAATAGCCAATTACGTAATCATTTTAAGTGCCTGTTAAATTAATCAGTTTTTCTTAGAGATAAACTTCTCTTATTATATGGCGAGGTAAAACCCAGCGTTCTGATTGGTTCTTTCCTGGTCAGGATTTCGCCATACAGACCGTTTCCATGGAAACGGTCATCAGCTGTGTATTTTTTGTTTTCAAAAGCCGGCAAATTCAAAACAAGCATGGCCCGAGTGCCATATAATAAACTACTTACTAACCTAGCTAGCTCGAGCCGTACTGGGGAATATTGGCCCTCGGTCGCTTTGTACGGACCTCGCTTCGG
>JAHPZR010011507.1:0-5000 GCA_019787425.1 Platygyra sinensis | reverse complement strand
GATCTTCACTTCCAAAAGTTTTGACAGAAGGTAATTTTGTTCATTGTATTGTTTCTCATGAAGCAGGTTCCTTTGCCGTCGTATGATGCGTTTTATGTTACATAGACCCTGTCTCAGCAGGCATCCATTATCACAACAGGTCAAATTCAAATCATGCAACTTAAAGGCTGCATTTTTGCGCCGGTTCACTCTGATCGTCTTTGGCACGTAAACCTTTTCTAACTTGCTTCTGGAACTCAGAGTTCTCCTTCCTTTCTCTACCGAGCTTGCAAGAGGGTTACCTTGTCTAAAATATTGCCAAGGATTCGAACTGTCAAAATTATACAGTAGCCGATTAACGTCAACCCCACTTAAGGTGGCTCGATCGGATTTTTGAGTGACGATACCGTTCAACTTTGAACGACTAGAGCACCACCATTATCAATCCAACAGAAAATCAAACGTTAGTGGTGTGCTAGAGAAAGATGAAAGTTTCAAATAGGGTACATTTCACCAAGATCTGAGTTACCATAGCAACGAAATGACGCCATGCCTTATTTTACATAAGACCGAATAACTTGCCACCAGACATAATTTCGGAAATACGACGTCGGGATCTCGGACTTGACATAGCTGCCTCAACGATGGCAAAATTGTAAAAAAATCTATAAGAGCGTTTTCGAGAAAATTACGAGTGAATTTTTAAGGTGTCAAAAAGCAACAAAAGCAAAGTTGTTTTAAATGTTATTGCAAACTATGTCCACAAGACTTGACTAAATGGAATTCTGGTCTTAAATGAATCTTCTAACATATAATTACCTCGAGTGAAAATCTCAGAGAAATCTCTCCGTTTGATTTTCAGAAACATTGGCGTGAATATCAACTGGTGTAGGCCGTTATTTTGCATTCTATCAAAAAATGCCCCTAAAATTCTTAAATTGGGTGGGAATTAAAAACCACTCGATGAATTTTTTTTATACTTGGCCCTCAATAAGATTAATCCATATTTAATGTAATACCGGAGTTTCAAATTAATTGAAACACTTAAAGGCTGCTAATTTTCAGCGTCAACTCAGGAAATATTGCGCTTATTTTCACTCATGTTGTTTGCTGTCTTCATTATAATTTTCTTTTGTCTTGAATCACCATGCTATTGTACATTTCTGTATATCATGAATTCATAACACGCGCGATTGATTTCCGGTAAATTTCCGAAGCATGCTAAAATATCCCGAGCTAGCTCTACCATAACGTTTATTGTTATTGTAGTGCTAGCTCGGGATATTTTAGCATGCCTCGGGAAAGTCGCCAGAAAGTTCATCTCTGTTTCTTGCTGAGCAGAAGATCCCATTGTTGAAGGAAAGGAAATTGGTTTAATCTCACCCGTGTGATCTTTCTTAATTTTATATTCTTCACTGAAAGGTAGAGCTTACTAGAATTTTCTAGCATCGTGATAAAACAGTAAAAAAAAACCAAACAAACAGTTTCCGGCTGACGTCAGTTACAAGCAATTTACCAAGTGTTGACAGTTTCCCTGCTTATCAGTATAGATTTTTTTAAGAATAGCCTCTGAAATCATGTGAGATGAGAACAGAAAAGTGCATTTTTGTGCAATTTTTCCTCTTGAACGATATAAATATCACTCCATAAAAAGAATAAATTCACTCAACTTTTTCCATAATAATGATTAATACTTTATCAACGTCTCCCTTGAAACAGTCCGGGCACGGCCTTTAAGGAAACTTAATTGCGTGATTCACGAAAAGTCTAGAATTCATGCCCCTCACGCGTATCATTTCCCGCTGTTGTGGAAAATATAGCTGCATTTTAGTGAAAAATCTAGAAATTTCGCGGCAAAAAAAATCAAGCGAACAAACTTCTAAGTCTTATAAATTATGTCCCCATCCCACCACTAACCTATGCTAACATCTTTGGCTCATTGAACTATTATTCCGTTTCGATCGGGTTGTGACCTATCGGTGCCAATTAGCGATGATGCCAAGAGTGTTAGTTCTCCAAATGGACTATCATAAGTGTCTTCCGACTCCAAAAGTTTCCTCTCAAGATTCCTTTTACTTGAGAAAATTAAGGACTAACCTTTTCGGAATTTACACAGCGAATGAAGATATTATGAACTGCTTTTTTTTACGATGAATCCATCGGCGGAAGTGTACCGGTCCAAATGAAGTGATATCGTTACTTAACTACGTATTGGAGAAACTAATACAAAAGTACGGGACATTTCATCATTTAATACTATGGGCAGACAACTCACCAGCACAGTTGAAACACTGCTTTTTATTTTTTTACTTGGACAGCCTTGTCCGAAATGGAAGATTTCTTCGAGTAGATCTGAAATTTCTGTTGGAAGGGCATTCCTATTCAGTATGTGATAGAAGATTCGGGTGTATTCAGCAGTTCTTTAACACTCAGGAAAAGATGGAAATTCCACAAGAATGGGCAACTTCTCTACGAAATAGCCATTTAAGTAACGTCAGAAGCCACTGGGTAAGCCTTCATCAGATAATGAACTATAAATGTTACTTAAAGAACAAATACACTGCCAGAAGCGAGGACATTAGCGGAGAGAAATTCGAGGTGAGAAAAATTGCGTTTATTAATTTTGGATATGGTGAGATCCCAGATGAAGAAGGAAACTTGAGGCTTACCAAGCACAGTGAAACCGCCTTTATCAGGTTTACAATGGATACAGTAGAAAAGCCAACAATTGTCTCTTTTGTGAAGAAGAGACAATGTAAAGAGCTAAATCCAGCGGACCTAGTTCCTGTGAGACAAGATTGCAGACCGGTTCGCGATGATGTGCGACCAAATTGTATAAAAATTGCTCAAAAATGTTTATCTGAAAGGGCTTTACGGTTCTACACTTCATTGATAGCTGCTGATCAGGAGTGATGACGCTGACTACTAATGAATACCCAATAACTTGCGTAGTGATAATACCAATTACAATGCCATACCCTAGTTATGGTACAGCCGTTGGTTTTATCCGATTGAAAGACAATAAATTAGGTTCATGAACATTTTATTTACTCTAACAGTTTACTAGCGCACACAACACGATGTACTACAGTTCGAGTAAACACTTGTAACTGTATTTTGAAATCTTTTTGAGAGGCAAACGTTGACCTAGAGACAACTGATAATCGCTCGCGTGAGCTCTCCGCTCCCGTAAAGAGCGTGCCCTTAAACCTCACAAGTTATCAGTTTGCCTTTTCTGTGTATGCTCAATTTGATCATCTAGAAACGAATAAGAAACTATTGTGCTTATACGTTCTCCATTCGGAGCAACGACTTGTAAGGTACATAGGCCAATATGCAACCGTCATTTATGCATGCACCGCAATGATATGTTTTTAAGCCAAATGATATGTTTTTAAACTAAATTAGGTGTCTACTTTATGAAACGTATTCTCTTAGCCAAATAGCAGTCGGTAAGAAACTAAGGGCAACCTTATACTTATGGCTAAATATCAAGCTATGGCAACGATTTCCGACCATGAATTCGTTTTAAAATTGACGTTTTCGTTGCTGTTGCCGCCGTTGATGCCAGAGTTCCCTAATCATGGACCTCTCATGAAAAGAAAGACTTTGTAGACGTTAGTATACTTGAACTTCAAAGTGAAGTAACACCTATAAGGCTAAATCAAACGTCCTGAGCCGTAAACCTTTCCCGCAATCTGTGTCAGTAGGGAGTTTTAGTAACGTCGATGGGGTCGGCAACGAAGACTGTCAAAACAGTAAAGGCAATTCCCAGTTTGGTAATGCCGGTTAGCCAAAATTGACAATAACGGGGGATGAAAAAAACACTGCATGTATCATAATAACGTTACGATAAATTGAAGATTTGATAATAAGGTAATAGGTGTACTTAGTAGAATCCAATTCGGTCTTTGATGATACGAGTGATGAGCAAAAACCGGAGGACGGCGCAGCGGGAGTGTGATTAGTTCAATCTTGAGTATGATTACAGACCGAATTGGTCTACACAAACGTTTGTTCCAACTTAATCATAACTATATCAATATGTGTGATATTTTAGGATTTCTCGAAATCAAAACTCAAGAAATTCTGAGAGTTCTTGCCAGCAGTAAATGAAAAAAAAAATATTTCATTGCGCAATTGCGATGGTGCGTGCAGTCCAATTATTTAGGCAAGACGCGTACTGGCCTATTAGCGGTGAAATCAGAACAGTTGATAGCCGATCAGATTTGCGAGTTTTGTTGTTGTTATGATTTATTTAGTGATGGTAACAAGACTTCGATTTCGTGTCGTCCAAGTCGATCTGTAATCATACGAATGATAACAAAATCGATTTCTTTATCACGAGTATGGTTACAGAATGAATTGAACGATACGAAGTCTTGTTGCCAATTCATAAAAATTACAATTTCCGAGAAAAGGGAAAATAGCCAAGTTATGAAAAAAAGGAAAAATTTGCATTACAATACTGAAAAAGGAGCCGTAAACTGTTGGTGATTGAAACCAAGGTCGCGATTGGTTGATTTAAACTACAAATTTGAATATGATTGGCTTATTAAACAGTCCGATAAGAAACTGTCCATTAGCAAACTGTCCGATAACAACTTGCCAGCTAATTGGTGGAAAATAGGATTTTTTTAAAATCAATCACAATCGGGGAAATAGTAATTTTTATGATTAATAAAGAAGGGAAAGAAAGAGAGAAAAGAAACGGTAAAAACTAGGGTGGAAGAGTTTGACTGTTTGTATGATATTCCCAATCTGCATCGCCGTAATTCCAGAGGAATTCCACAGATTGTGGAATATCATGCAAAGCAACAAAAAACACTCGCGACGATGTATCTACATAAGGCTTTAAATTGGCGTTTTGCCTTGAGTGGTTTATAGTTGCCGCCAAGCTCAGGTCGGCATGAACGTCACCATAGTAAGGATCAATTCTGAAAATAAATAATAAACAAAATTAGTGTTTACAACTTAACACAAACATTGAGAACATTTCACATTTAATAAAAAGAAAATAT
>JAHPZR010011506.1:15000-17500 GCA_019787425.1 Platygyra sinensis | reverse complement strand
CATTGTTTGCTTAGTTTTCGGCTTTTGCTCGTCAGGCAAACTGGCAAGAATATATGCTTAAATTATATCTGCAGTAAACTGGGTTAAAATGTGATTTACCAAAAAAAAGGTCCTCCCGTTTTATGGATTTTCTCTTTGATTTGTAGCCACATACGTTCTTTTTTCACGGCGCAGAATTTTTTTCTGCAAACCGTTTATATGAAGGAATTTTGGGGTTCTGACATTTAAGTGGCGGCAGGGTTATGAGCTTGAGTGTCACAAAGGAACGCAAAACAATAAGAGATGGATTATTCGGGTACAAGTTTACTTTGAGATTTTTCGGGACCCCCAAATTATCAGCCATTAAAAATGTATGTTCAGTGTTAAGTAATGCTGTGTTATATGATTAAACTTTCAACGTTGGTCAGGGCGCTTTAGCGCTGCAAATACTGCTTTCATGGTTAACGTAATCGTTGTTCCCTTCGGTTGTTTCCATACAGTTTCCATGTATGTAATCATAAATGCATAGGTTTATTTCGCCGTGCTAGACCCAATAAAAAAAAATGGCTACGCCCGTTTATTTGTCAAGCCTATTGAGCTCTACCAGCTCGTTCGCTTTTAGTTTTTGCCGAAATTCTTGTCGGGAGCATAGGGTTGTTGCTAATTAAATGACATCGGAGAATATTGCTAATTAATATCTTTGTCGGGCAATGGAAAAAGTCGCTTGGGGAGCTCTTCGTTTGAATCTGAGAAAAGTAATCGACTCGTTCAAGTGTTATTTGGTAGTTCAGTAAAAAAAAAAAAAAACCAAAGTAGGTGATAGAAGATAGAAAGGTCAGTGGAGCTCCTGCAAAACATCAAAAGCGGCGTTTGATCAGGCTCAGTACATGTAAGGTTAATCACATTTATTTAACCAAATAAATATACTCGTGCACGTGAGATTTTGTCACACCACAATAATATCAAATTTATTGGCAACACTGAGAAAGGTTAAGGAAAGATTGGTAATCGCTTTTCTCCTTCAAACATTTGATATATTTACTTCTCTTCTTCCTTGAAGACACCTCGATAGTAAGGTAAAAACATTTCAAATGCACAGTGGCCATAATTAATGGAAGCAATGACCAAGAAATAAAACCTCGCTAGTGTAGTTCAATATCCAAATAATTCGTCACAGATAGACTCAGACATCGCTTAGATATTCTGGTCCCGCAAAAATATATACATGTACATATAACAATAAAGAACAGTGGCGAGTAGCCCTTACTGATTCAGTTGCTGTTATTTACTGTTTACATCTCGCTGCCTTCACGCTGGCGATCGCGAAAACAATATTTTTCGATCCTTTCTACAATTCTTGAAGAAATGGTTGAATATTTGCCAATCTGTAGAGTTTAAACGATGAATAAAGTATACAAAAGCGACTTCTAAGGGATTTCTTGTTGAAATCATCACAGTAATTTGATGTGCACTCGACGACGGCGTTGATACGAATGAGCTGTTCTCCTGTTACTACCAGCTGCTTAGCGATCGTAGGCCGCACACCACCTGCATTCCTTGCCATGCTAGGTGCTATGAGGTAATAAATGGTTTCGGTTGTAGTGGTAAAGTCTAGATAACACAAAACTGCATCATTGTGTTTGGGCTTCCATGGATGCAGGAACATATTTCGGCATTGTAAAATGACGTAAAATACCGTGACAGTGCGCCTTTAAATAAGATGAACATAACTATTCGGAATTATTTTCTCTTTATTTTTAGCCTGATAAAACAGCCGTTTGATGTTTTGCAGGAGCTCACTGACTTTTACCTTTATCACCTACTTGGTACTGAACTACCAAATAACACTTGACGATCTATTACTTTTCTCAGATTCAAACGAAGGTTAAAAAGACTTTTCATTGGTAGAAATTTCCGTCATTTGTACACAACCTATGTAAAGAAAATTTCGGCAAAAAACTAAGCGAACGAGCTGTATAGACTCAATGTTGAAAAATAACGGCGTAGCTATATTTGTTTGGTCTAGAGTAAAAATAACCATTCATTTATTCATACAGAAATTTGAAACAACGAGGAACAACGATTAAGTTAACATGAAAGATATTATGAGCGCTAGCGCTGACCAATTGAAGTTAATCATATAACACAGCATATTAACATAACATACATTTTAATGGTGATATTTGTCGATCGAAAGTAAACTTGTACCCGAATAATCCATCTCTTATTTTTTGTTCCTTTTGTCACTCAAGTAAACCTGCCGTAATGCAGAACTCAAAATTCTTCATTAAACCGGTTCTACGCGTGTGAAAAAGAACTATTTGGCTACAAAGAGAAAACTAACGAGACTTTTGTTTTTGTAATCCAATTCCACAGTTGACTGAAGAAATTTAAGCATTTTTTTGGTTGCTAACGACAAAGCAGAAACATCGAGAAACAGGCAGAAACCCTAGCTGTCGAAAAACCTGTGGAATAGGATGTCAAAAATTCTGACGGACAGCGAAAGCTACTAGCGAGTGCT
>JAHPZR010011506.1:7500-10000 GCA_019787425.1 Platygyra sinensis | reverse complement strand
TTGGATTATTGTTTTTAGGTGTAGTCCATTTTTGGGTAGTCCAATTGGGTAGTCCATTGGAGTAGTCCATGGACTGGGGGGTCAGTGTTTAGTCCATCACCCGTTCTGTGACGTTATCCTTTAACAACGAATGGAACAAACAGCTAACAGTTATTGTGCGCATTTTAGGGTTTACTTAAATTGATTCCCAGGTGCAAATGAAAAAGGATGCCAGCCAGATCATAATTAGATCATATAGATCATCCCCCTAACAGAAAGGAAGTTTTCTATATTATATACTACGATACATACGCTTCTTAAGATGTACTTTTGTAGTCCAGAAAGAGACAACAGCAGAAAATATCTAAGAAAACTATCTTCCTGCTCGTTTGAGTCTTTTTGCAATACAAAGATTATAACATCATTTTCTAAGTAAACCTTATTCACAAATTCAATGGGAAGCTTCTAAAATCAACAAGATCGAGCCACAGAAGCAGAAAGAAATGACAAGTATCTTTCGTTGCAGCATATATATTTATTTCTGTTGCAGTCAAGTATAGACGTAATATCAAGAGATGGTCCCGAGACCGTAACGTTAACAAAAGCAAGGCTCATAATTATCACTTCCTTAAATAAAACTTAGTAACGTAAACTCTTTGAGCAGGAACACCCAACGACGATTTTCTCCTAACTATCCAGAGTATTTTTAAAAGCATCGTAAGCGTCAATGTACAATTTTATGCATCTGTTCGCTCATCCTACGGTGTTTGGAGTCGTTTGAACATTACAAGTGCTTCAGTGTTCTTTTCTAGCAATAGTAGATACACTATAACGTTTCAAGATAGTTTAGACTATACTTAATTAGAGTTACGAACCTCACATTTTAGAATCCGAAATTTTACACTTCTTTCTTTATTCTTAATACCCTAACCTAAGAGATGAATTGAAGTTCATAAAATCATAAAAGTTTCGAAATTAGTATATCAATGGCCTACCAGATAAGGAGTAAAAAATACTAGGCAATAATTAAATCTCTGGACAGATATTTTAAGGAAAACACGCGCTGGGTGACCCACTGACAAATAAGGAAAACAGAATCAACAAAGTTATTAAAAAGATTAATCTTAAAAATTAAATTACGTTAAAACCTGTTGAACAAAAAGAGACAGAAAACAATTAAAACCTAGTACAAACAAAAGATAGCCCAATAAACCAAAAAACTCTTCAAATACAGTCTAGCACAAAAGCGGGGACTCTAAATTCAGCCCCCCCCCCCCCCCCCTGGAATTTAATCTAGTTACTCCAAATGCGCACCAGATGCCATTAACCTTTAAATGACATGTATAACTCTCAGTACAACAATGCAGGCTGCTACAAAGCATGTCATTTTAATCTTACCCACCCCCCCACCCTCCCTCCTGGAATTTAATCTAGCTACCCCAGTTGCACACCAGATGATAGCCCTGTTACTGGGCAACAACATGATGCTTAGCGTGACGGAAGCCCCCCTCAAAAAAACTTCGCTGGCTTAACGGGGGCAACAGCCCTACGGGCCGGTCTGTTACCCCCCTCGGCCATGTTTTGTGGAATTTCCAGTAATTTCTGCCATTTCCAGGAAGTTATTTGGAGTGCATGGTTAAGAGCTGAAACTGGTTAGTCCTGAGGAGGGAGATTTTTATTTCTACCCTAAAAGTGTCACGGCTTTAAGCAAATTATGCCCTGAAAAATTGCCTGCAATGAGATGGAGTCGACTTAAGACTTGAGGAAACCCGGTTTTCAAAACTTCAGGTAGAACTATAATTATAATTATAATTATTATTATTATTATTATTATTATTATTATTATTATTATTATTATTATTATTATTATTATTATTATTATTATTATTTTTATTATTAACTTTGAAGGTCGCATAGTTAACGAATTGCTGAATGACTTCCGTGTTCTCAGAGGCAGAAGCAAAAGTCCTGTTACTAACTACTTAATAACCGAGGGTGAGGTCGTTACGGGAAAATCTCAAACTGAGGCCTTGCCGTATTGACCGAGCGATAGCGAAGTCAATACGGTAGGCTGAGGTTTGAGATTTTCCCGTAACGATCGAACGGTCGAGGTTATTAAGTTGTTTATTATATGGCCAACAAAACGATTCTAAAGAGAGAAAAAATCTAAATTCAAGGGGAAGTCGTTACTTCACATCCGGTGATGCGCGCGCTTATCTATTCATTCATCTTTTCAAATCAATTCAGCGAACTGACGCGTACTCCGTCAACAAAATATTTTTTTTTTTTGTAAAACAATGATCAATACGGTCGCAAAAAGTATTTTAGTACAGTTGTGTTACTATATGACGAGAGAATTTTCATCGACGTTCTCAAGAATCAACCGCCAAACGTGAATTCCTACAGAAAAAAGCTTCAAACTTCAAAAGCCATGCGGCCGTGTCGGTAAAAGAAAATAAAATTTGAACGGAATCAGCACTACTCTTCGTCGTCACTTTAGATGAAAACTCTTCGCCTTTTC
>JAHPZR010011505.1:10000-19946 GCA_019787425.1 Platygyra sinensis | reverse complement strand
TAGACGCTAGAATTAGCCACGGCAATCAGGAGGGCGCGCGCTTTGCTTTAAGTTATGTTCTATATATGGACATTGGGGGGGGTATTATTTCCATACTTCTAAATGATACCGAATTTGGTAATAGCGTCCTATGTATAGCCCCCGCACCGGTCACGAATATGACTACCGGCGCGACCTCAAGTTCGTGTCAACTAATACTCCTTCATACTAGCAGCTGTTCAGTTCTTATACGTGGGTTCCTGTAGTTCCTCGTAGTTCCTGGTAGATTCCTGTAGTTGCCGGGCTGTAGGAACTGACAAAACATACAGAACTTAGCAGATAGTCTCATCAGAGCTAGCATGAACTACAGTAACCACAGAACGCATCTAGAACCAGCAGAACCAGCAAAGCCGACAGGGAACGCACGAGACGGGGCACATGACGTCACAGGTAACTCTCACAGAACGGCACAGATTTAGCAGAATACTTACAGAACGACCAGAAACTACAGAACTACAGGAACTAGCGGAGACTACAGAACTACAGGCAACTAGAGACTACAAGAACTACAAGAACTACAAAGGGCAAGTAACTAGCAGGAATTCGATTCGAGCTAGGACAACACAAAACTACAGAACTACAGAACTACAGAACTACAGAACTACAGAACTACAGAACTACAGAAACTACAGAACTACAGAACTACAGAACTACAGAACTACAGAACTACAGAACTAAGAACTACAGAACTACAGAACTACAGAACTACAGAACTACAGAACTACAAAACTACAGAACTACACAACTACACAACTACACAACTACACAACTACAGAACTACAGAACTACAGAACTACAGAACTAAAGAACTACAGAACTACAGAACTATAGAACTACAGGAACTACAGAACTACAGGAACTACAGAACTACAGGACTACAGGAACTACAGAACTACAGAACTACAGAACTACAGAACTACAGAACTACAGAACTACAGAACTACAGAACTACAGAACTACAGAACTACAGAACTACAGAACTACAGAACTACAGAACTACAGAACTACAGAACTACAGAACTACAGAACTACAGAACTACAGAACTACAGAACTACAGAACTTCAGAACTACAGAACTACAAAACTACAGAACTACAGAACTACAGAACTACAGGAACTACAGAACTACAGAACTACAGAACTACAGAACTACAGAACTACAGAACTACAGAACTACAGAACTACAGAACTACAGAACTACAGAACTACAGAACTACAGAACTACAGAACTACAGAACTACAGAACTACAGGAACTACAGAACTACAGAACTACAGGAACTACAGAACTACAGAACTACAGAACTACAGAACTACAGGAACTACAGAACTACAGAACTACAGAACTACAGAACTACAGAACTACAGAACTACAGAACTACAGAACTACAGAACTACAGAACTACAGAACTACAGAACTACAGAACTACAGAACTACAGAACTACAGAACTACAGAACTCAGAACTACAGAACTACAGAACTACAGAACTACAGAACTACAGAACTACAGAACTACAGAACTACAGAACTACAGAACTACAGAATCGAACTACAGAACTACAGAACTACAGAACTACAGAACTACAGGAACTACAGAACTACAGAACTACAGAACTACAGAACTACAGAACTACAGAACTACAGGAACTACAGAACTACAGAACTACAGAACTACAGAACTACAGGAACTACAGAACTACAGAACTACAGAACTACAGAACTACAGAACTACGGGAACTACAAGAACTACGGGAACTACAGATACTACAGAACTACAGATCTACAACAACTACAGAGCTACAGAACTACAGCATTTACAGAACTACTGAACTACAGAACTACAAGAACTACAAGAACTACGAGAACTAGAGAACTATAGAACTATAGAACTACAGAACTACAGAACTACAGGAACTACAAAACTACAGGAACTACAAAACTACAGGAACTACAAGACTACAAGAACTACAAAACTACAGGAACTACAGGAACTAGAGGAACTACAGGAACTATAAGAACTACAGGTAGTGAAGGAGTATTGGTGACGACTTGAGGGTAGTATATTCGTGACGGTTATCATGGACCTATTACCCATTTTTACAAAAATAAAGTTTCTCATCAAAAACAGAGACAGCTCAATGGTATTCTCTGTTGTTGTTTTACTTCCTAAGTATAATTTCTGCCTTCGTAATACATTCTGATGTCTTTTATGACAGAGACCAACTCGAAAGCTCATTAGCTACTTTGGTCACTGTACACGATTAAGGTGGCTGAACACAGTTTTTGATACCTCTGTTTCATTTACTTTTGCTTCTTAAACCCTTGATCCTTTGGTCGCCAAAAATGGCAGCAAGCAAGTTAACAACACAAACTTCAGCTTTTTGATAAATAAACTGTCGTATGTGCCGTTGCCATGGCAACATGATTAATTATAAACAGGCGTTTAAAATCGGTTTGTTTATTTGCAGAAAATCAAGTCATTAGATTTTCTTTATAATTTGCATGCAACAAGCTTGTAACGATACTCCCATGTTTGCGCTATTTTAATAACAATTTAAGAAACAGATCTTTAATTATCCCTCGTTGAAGGTTCACTGGCATACCTTGAATTTCCTTTGTTAAATTTTAAATTTTTTTGAATCCTCCAGTTACTTATTTTCTAAAGTATTTTCGCTCTAAATTTCGTGAAATTCTACTGAGTGGTTCTCGAGAAATAGGCGTATCTCCGAAAGTCAATTTTTCACTCAATCGCAATTTTTTCGACTTACTACGCATGCGCTGCATTTAACTGGGTTCCTTCGGTAACAAACAAAAGCTGAGAATTGCTGGTTTCTTTGCGTCGTTACTTTTCTAACATACCTCTGTAATAAAAAAGTAAAACCATCAATACAGTGTTCATTTGTGAAGAAAAATAGTACAGACAGCGCGGACATTAAGCAAATAAAATGATCGCTGTATTGATGCCATGCTTGTTTTTATGCAATACTTGTGCACGTGCTGAATTGCATCAGATAAAGCACGCGCGAAAACTGTGTTTGGCCACCTTAAGAGGGAATGTCCACTAGGACCGAGCCAGTCGTGGCACATGATGAAAAATCAAAATTTTTCATATTCTTCCCAGAGATAGCCTATGGTAAGCCTAGAAACGTGGTGTGATTTTTTTCTTGAAATATTTTTTTAAACCCGCTAAAAAATCAAAAATCCGTTGCGGTCCCACGTCTGGTCAAAAACACGCAAAATTCAGTGACTAATACCTTATCATAAACTTCGCTCTGTTTAATCCCCATCAAAATAATACTCCAGTTTGAGCCTTGAAATTTATTTTTGAGGAGTTTGCAAGTCTTTTGAGGTCAATTATACTTCTGTTGGTTAATTTTCAAGGCGACGACGAGTCGCTTAAAATCACTAAAATCCACCTCCTAAAAATTCTTAATTATGCACACTTTTTCAATCGGCAAATTCGCTACCCGGTAAAATACTAAAACACCCAAGAGTTTGACGTTTCGTAAGACAAAATGTCAGTGTAAAACCTGGTATAAAAATTATTTTCGGGCTTTACATTAGCGTTGAGTACTAACGCTCTCAAAATCGTGATAATCACAACACTAACCTGCTAGAAAACGAAAACAATAAGCAAGTGCCTGTGACCAGATAATCAAAAGGAACTTGAAAATGTCTTCTTGAATTTGATTTCCTCGGTATTTGGACTTAACTATGGTAGAAAAGTCATGTTTAGCTCACCTTCTGTAATTACATTCAAATATTAGTGCTGGCGTATTAATTTTGAGAATCCTACACGATAACCATTGCGATGAGTGGAGTTCGACAAAGTACATCCTCGATCCTTACTGGCATTCAATCAATGCCTCCAAGATAATCCACCTCATTCCTAACCTCATTGCTAGCCCTTGTTCTTTAACAACAATCCATAAAAGTAGTGAAGCCTTCCAGCGTCAGACCCTTGCTTGTTAAAACGAAATACTCACGTGCTGTTCCAATCCTCACGCATGTTGCATGCTGAAATGGTAATACTAGCGTCCGAAGTGGATCTAATTTGCCTGTCACGCAATAGTCACTTGAAAGGATTTTTGTGACGCATTGCCAAATATGGTTAAAAGAATAGTAAATAGAACCCCCCCCCAAAAAAAAAAAAAAAAAAAAAAAAAAAAACATATTAAAGCCAAAAGGATCCAAACGTGACCTGTAAAATATGGCGCGGAAATTTCCCGGCAGAGAAACGGTGCATTTATGTGTTCTGGGCTCGGAAGGGGCAGGGGTTGGGATTACTCCGCTAGATGGTCTATCAGTGGTATTTGGGCGGCCCCAAGGGGTATGGCTTTTGGGCTGTTTATGTCTAAAAAGGTGTAAATTTTATACACACTGGACTGAAATAGGGTGTGTTTCTCACTCTGGCTTGGCATTAGGCATTTTGTTTACAATCATGACTCAATCAGTTTAAGGCCTGGGTCAGGAATTTAAAGTAGAGATATGGTTGGACAGGTATATTTTGCTTTACCAAGCTGAACTTTTCCCTGATTATAAAACTCAGCGTCCTGCCTTGCCGTAACATATTACTTTGACCACGTAACATGTCACGTGATTATTTTGTTAAAATTTGGTCAATCGGCGAATTGGTGGCGAATTCTCAGTACAGTGCAGTCAATGAATGAGCGTCTTTGATGCAAATTGAAATTATCTACCTTGCTACGTCTGGAATGATCTTCCTTGATTTCGATTTTAGAAGATATAAATGATCAAAAGTCGAATTTTGTTGAAAAAGACGGGGGTGGGGGTGTGGGATAGGGATGAGGGATGAGGGTTGGGTGAGGTGAGGAGTGGGGGTAGGCGTGGATGATAATATTTTAATTCCCCTTTCTCCGTCTACAAATTATTTTCTGTGCGTTAGCTTCTTCAATGCGCTAGTACATGAAGTTTCGAAGTTGTACAATCCCCATTATCACATGAGCTCTCACCCGGTGTTTTTAAAGTCGGCTTCATTAATTTTCTTGACGAATTACATTTAAGAATAAAAATCAGCGATATTTAAGCCGACCAACGTTTCGGAAACGCTATGCCATCATCATCAAATTTTAACTTCATTATGATCAAATGAAAAAACTTGAGAAGGAAAAATACCGATAGTACATTCCGGTATGCATGTGTTGGATTAAGGGGGTGTTTACATGACACCGGGGCGACTTTCGCCCCGGAGCGAGTTCACTACGGTTCCCTCTCATGGCTCTATATTTATTTACATGATACCACCACAAAATGTTGTGCCGGCGCGAGTCACCCCGGCGTGAGTTCACCCCGGTTCTCGCACCGGGGCGAGAATTTCATTCCGGTACGAAATCTCGCAACGGTATCATGCAAACGCAAAACGACCACCCATTTCGGTGTGAAATCGGTCTGCCAGTAGACTGAAACAGGTAGCGCATGCGTAATGTTTGCGATTTTGAAGCAAACGTGTATTTTATCAACATGAAATGTACCGTTAAATAACAAGATATGACATGTAAACTCGATACGAAATCAAAAAGTCATCCCAGTGTGAAACTCGCGCCGGTGCGAGTTTTCTCATGTAAACACCCCCTAAGTGTCGGTGCACGTGCGTTCAGATTTGTTGTGCGGACATTGCGTGGGACTATCTGAATTTCTCGACATGTCTTCGTACGAGGAAAGTGTTTATTTAACACCTCTCAGTTAATAACATTACTGAATTTTTCGTCCATAGACAAGAATTAATTTAACATTCGGCGATAAGTTCAGTCATTCCAGAACCAACGTAGTTAACGGCTGCGTTTGGAATAAGACATCACTGTCTAGGTATAAATTATAGAGAAAGTTCCAAATTAAAAATATGCGTGCCAACCAGACGAGTCAGAACTGCGATAAATATATTTATCTTAAAAAATATTGAACTTATCCTTCTGATTGCAAACGAAAGTTCCTTCCCAGCTAAGAAGGAGACAGATCCATCGACCGGACGGGTATTATTTTTAACAGATGCATTTTATTACGTTTTTTATTCCGTTTTATTACAAACGCGGCTAAGGCGGATGGAAGTGTTCACCCCTTCACCCCTCACCCCTCACCCCTCACGCCTCACCCCTCACCCCTCACCCCCGAAATAGACCTGCCGGGTTTTTTTGCACAACTCTGACACTGAAACGTATAAGACCACAAAATAACGTAAAAGAATAGCTGTATGGAAATGTAAAGAAACAATTTCTAGCTAGCACAAAGTGTGATATGCACTGAAAAACCACTAACGACTGCAATGGAAAATGAACTTGTTTAAAACGAATAAGCACCAGTTTTGTTTTCCATGTTAAAATCATTGAAGAGGAAACTTCTGTGCACATGATGCTGTAGATGGGATCAAAATTAAACGTTATTGCAGCTGTATAGGCGCTAGTCCATTGTCACAGTTAGACTATGATTGAATTGCTCGATATCTTTTCGTTAGACAGCTCCGCTAAACATTAAGTTGAGCAGTTTTCGTGCGATTTCTGCCGGCCCTGCGATATTTTACGGTTCACGTTCGGATTCTTTAAACTCTTCCGTATCGCTTGCCGCGTGAAGGGTCGCAGAGGTATGTTCTCATAGCTTTCAAATAAAATTGTTTGCTTTGAACGTCTTATTAAATCTCTTGATTCAGTTTTTTGGCAATGCGTGACAAAATTCCATCAATTGACCGTTACGTAACATAGAAATGAAGTCGACATCAAACGCCATATTTACATTTCAACGAGTACAGAACATAAGCTTTTCTCGTTACAAGCAAGGGACTGACGCTAGAAGGCTTCACTACTTTTATGGATTGCTGTTTTAGAACAAGGGACAAAAATGTGCTGGATTTTCTCGGTTTCATTGGTTGAATGTCAATGAGAAAACGATGTACTTCCCCGAACACCACGCGCCGCAATGATTATCGTGCGTGTAGGATTCTGAATATGCCAGTACTATTAAAGTTTGAACGTAATGTCTCACAGGAGGTAAGCTTAAACATGACTTTTCTGCCATAGTTTAAGTCCAAATACCGAGGAAATCAAATACAAGAAGACATTTTCAGGTGACTTTTGATTATCGAATCCCAGACACTTGCCTATTGTTTTCGTTTCTAGCAGGTTAGTGTTGTGATTATCACGATTTTGACAGCGTTAGTACTAAGCGCTGATGCAAAGCCCGAAAATAATTTTTATACCGGGCCTTACACTGACATTTCGTCTTTCGAAAAGTCAAAATCTTAGGTGTTTTGGTGTTTTACCGGGTAGCGAATTTGCCGATTGAAAAAGTGTGCATAATTAAGAATTTTGATGAAGTGAATTTTAGTGATTTAAAGCGGCTCTTCGTGACCTTGAAAATTAACCCACAGAGGTATAATTGGCCTCAAAAGACTTGTAAACTCCTCAAAAATAAATATCCAGGCTCAGACTGGAGTATTATTTTGATGGGGATTAAACAGAGCGAAGTTTATGATAAGGTATTAGTCACTGAATTTTGCGTGTTTTTGACCAGACGTGGGACCGCAACGGATTCTTGATTTTTTAGCAGGTTTAAAAAAATATTTCAAGAAAAAAATCACACCACGTTTCTAGGCTTACCATAGGCTATCTCTGGAAAGAATAAGAAAAATTTTGATTTTTCGTCATGTGCCACATATTTTTGATATGGCTCGGTCCTAGTGGACATTCCCTCTTAAATAGTGTTTCTTTTCTGGTTCACTTTTCTTTGTATTTTTTTTTTTTTTTTTATTTCTGTATAATTTTAAACTATGTTATTTAAGTTGTATCACGTCTGTAAACAGTGTAAAATAATAAAACTTGAACTTGAACTTCATCGAAGGATTCGCTAAGTAAAAGAATAAGCTGAGTGTTTTGTCGGACTCTAGCAAAACTTGTTATTTTCGTACGGTTTCTATACTAGTGTTGTTAACTATGGTCTCTATGAGCCATATTTATTGCTGACAAACAGTTCGTTTATATTGAATTTGTCTGAGTCGCACAGGGGATGTTTATAATTTGGGTCAAATTTGTCGAGATTCCGAAGCAAAACTTTTGAAAGCCAGCTTGATGTCATCAACCCGTTCCCTAATCTCTGATGAGGCACGCTGATTCAGCCAATCAGAGCGCCCGTTATATGAAAACTTTATTATAAAAAAAATTATTAGAAAGAAAAAAATTTACATAAGTGGAAGAGTGCAAAAAAAAACTATTACTCTGTGATGCAAACTATGACCGCGAAAATAGCGACTCTCTGAACGCTTTACATCCACGTCGTTATAAATAGTGTGATTTTTCCACAAATTTTATGTGCATGATATTGGTCTATATGCCCGACACTTTTTCCCTGTCCCATTACGTCCCTTAAACGAGAATTATGACCTATCAATTGTTTTTTCGAAACAGAAAAGAAAGGAAAGTTAAAAAAAAAAAAAAATCGCCGGTAACTTTAATTTCTGAGCAATCACATAAATAAGAGCATTCATTCCAAACTGGCATCACGTTCAGGTCTGAACACTGTGACTGGTCTTAGCTATAGAGTCCTAAACGCTAGAAAACCATTGATCGAGCGTTGCCTTTTATGACGTTATATTTGTAAGCGTAGCGAACGAGTGAGTACTTAATGCATTGCAACGAGTTAACAATAATCGTTTAGAAACTCATTAATAATTAATAAGCCCATTGACCGTCAAATATGGAATTTCTGGCGTTTAATTGTATACGAATTAGTCGGAAATATCTCTGAGGCACTGGAGCAGCTGCGACTGGAACTAGTCCGGGCGAAGAGCATTATGGGTAGTCAAGGAGGGCTATACAAGAGATTTGTAGCTCTCGAGATAGTTATTCTAGGCCGAAACCTTTTTTGACCTTTGATATTCTTAAGTTCATCTTTTCCCACTGACCTTTTCCCGATGTCGTTAGAACTGTCGACTCGTCAATTGCCTCCAACTAGAGATTGCTAGTTTCTATGAAGTGGATGCTGGAAAGTTCCTTGACAGATCTCAAGCAATCTCACGCGGACACTGTCGATTCTCATCTCAAAGAGCTGACAATCGAGCGGCATCGATTTAAGAAAACAGGAAACGGGAACCAATATAGGTTTATCTTAAAGTCAGCGACGCTATGGAAGAAGCAAAAGAAGCCTGCCCATCCAAACAGCTCGACGAAGACCACGCTGCCCTTGAGAAAGGTGAGAAGCTTTTGTTACAGAGACAGAAGCTCATTCTTTTGGCCAGTAAGTCCGAAGTAGGATGGTCTTTAATACGGGAGTATAAACGCAACGATCTTGCTGAGGATTCTGATGACGAGAAAAAGATTCTTCGAGCGGAAGCCAGAGCACGTACCCAAGCCAAGTAAAACTCGGCTCGCAACAAGACAAGGTTAGCCAGCAAAAGAAGGGAGCTTTCCGTACTATCGCCAGCTGAGAATGCCACTTCCAGGCAATTTTACAGTAACAGTGCAAGACCCATTCCAACAATTTAGACAAGGACTCAGACGAAACTGGGTTCCTGCTTTGCCTGTATCGAGCCAGGACATTGGAAGACACAGTGTCCCCTCAATTCTTCCAAGTTACAGCCTACTCAGTGCCCACCCGCCGTTCAAGACGATCAAGGACAGGTTGAATGTGTTTTCAATTCCATTATTGCTTTTAATGGTCTAAATGACCATTGCAATGAAAACATTTCTACATTCAAATGAAGTAGATGCCGTATTTGAATGGAAGTCACTGTTAAATTATGAGTTTACCCCGGGTCAACCGAATAGTCCTTCGGTGCGTGGTCGTCTCGCTTTATGTTATGACGAGTGGGTAAAATTAGACACTTCAGGCTTAATTTTAAGCGTTGTGCCGGGAAGATTTATCCTCTTTCTGGGACTTTGGCGGATGGTGTAGTAAAACATTTT
>JAHPZR010011505.1:0-7500 GCA_019787425.1 Platygyra sinensis | reverse complement strand
GGCACTGAGTAGGCTGTAACTTGGAAGAATTGAGGGGACACTGTGTCTTCCAATGTCCTGGCTCGATACAGGCAAAGCAGGAACCCAGTTTCGTCTGAGTCCTTGTCTAAATTGTTGGAATGGGTCTTGCACTGTTACTGTAAAATTGCCTGGAAGTGGCATTCTCAGCTGGCGATAGTACGGAAAGCTCCCTTCTTTTGCTGGCTAACCTTGTCTTGTTGCGAGCCGAGTTTTACTTGGCTTGGGTACGTGCTCTGGCTTCCGCTCGAAGAATCTTTTTCTCGTCATCAGAATCCTCAGCAAGATCGTTGCGTTTATACTCCCGTATTAAAGACCATCCTACTTCGGACTTACTGGCCAAAAGAATGAGCTTCTGTCTCTGTAACAAAAGCTTCTCACCTTTCTCAAGGGCAGCGTGGTCTTCGTCGAGCTGTTTGGATGGGCAGGCTTCTTTTGCTTCTTCCATAGCGTCGCTGACTTTAAGATAAACCTATATTGGTTCCCGTTTCCTGTTTTCTTAAATCGATGCCGCTCGATTGTCAGCTCTTTGAGATGAGAATCGACAGTGTCCGCGTGAGATTGCTTGAGATCTGTCAAGGAACTTTCCAGCATCCACTTCATAGAAACTAGCAATCTCTAGTTGGAGGCAATTGACGAGTCGACAGTTCTAACGACATCGGGAAAAGGTCAGTGGGAAAAGATGAACTTAAGAATATCAAAGGTCAAAAAAGGTTTCGGCCTAGAATAACTATCTCGAGAGCTACAAATCTCTTGTATAGCCCTCCTTGACTACCCATAATGCTCTTCGCCCGGACTAGTTCCAGTCGCAGCTGCTCCAGTGCCTCAGAGATATTTCCGACTAATTCGTATACAATTAAACGCCAGAAATTCCATATTTGACGGTCAATGGGCTTATTAATTATTAATGAGTTTCTAAACGATTATTGTTAACTCGTTGCAATGCATTAAGTACTCACTCGTTCGCTACGCTTACAAATATAACGTCATAAAAGGCAACGCTCGATCAATGGTTTTCTAGCGTTTAGGACTCTATAGCTAAGACCAGTCACAGTGTTCAGACCTGAACGTGATGCCAGTTTGGAATGAATGCTCTTATTTATGTGATTGCTCAGAAATTAAAGTTACCGGCGATTTTTTTTTTTTTTTAACTTTCCTTTCTTTTCTGTTTCGAAAAAACAATTGATAGGTCATAATTCTCGTTTAAGGGACGTAATGGGACAGGGAAAAAGTGTCGGGCATATAGACCAATATCATGCACATAAAATTTGTGGAAAAATCACACTATTTATAACGACGTGGATGTAAAGCGTTCAGAGAGTCGCTATTTTCGCGGTCATAGTTTGCATCACAGAGTAATAGTTTTTTTTTGCACTCTTCCACTTATGTAAATTTTTTTCTTTCTAATAATTTTTTTTATAATAAAGTTTTCATATAACGGGCGCTCTGATTGGCTGAATCAGCGTGCCTCATCAGAGATTAGGGAACGGGTTGATGACATCAAGCTGGCTTTCAAAAGTTTTGCTTCGGAATCTCGACAAATTTGACCCAAATTATAAACATCCCCTGTGCGACTCAGACAAATTCAATATAAACGAACTGTTTGTCAGCAATAAATATGGCTCATAGAGACCATAGTTAACAACACTAGTATAGAAACCGTACGAAAATAACAAGTTTTGCTAGAGTCCGACAAAACACTCAGCTTATTCTTTTACTTAGCGAATCCTTCGATGAAGTTCAAGTTCAAGTTTTATTATTTTACACTGTTTACAGACGTGATACAACTTAAATAACATAGTTTAAAATTATACAGAAATAAAAAAAAAAAAAAAATACAAAGAAAAGTGAACCAGAAAAGAAACACTATTTAAGAGGGAATGTCCACTAGGACCGAGCCATATCAAAAATATGTGGCACATGACGAAAAATCAAAATTTTTCTTATTCTTTCCAGAGATAGCCTATGGTAAGCCTAGAAACGTGGTGTGATTTTTTTCTTGAAATATTTTTTTAAACCTGCTAAAAAATCAAGAATCCGTTGCGGTCCCACGTCTGGTCAAAAACACGCAAAATTCAGTGACTAATACCTTATCATAAACTTCGCTCTGTTTAATCCCCATCAAAATAATACTCCAGTCTGAGCCTGGATATTTATTTTTGAGGAGTTTACAAGTCTTTTGAGGCCAATTATACCTCTGTGGGTTAATTTTCAAGGTCACGAAGAGCCGCTTTAAATCACTAAAATTCACTTCATCAAAATTCTTAATTATGCACACTTTTTCAATCGGCAAATTCGCTACCCGGTAAAACACCAAAACACCTAAGATTTTGACTTTTCGAAAGACGAAATGTCAGTGTAAGGCCCGGTATAAAAATTATTTTCGGGCTTTGCATCAGCGCTTAGTACTAACGCTGTCAAAATCGTGATAATCACAACACTAACCAGCTAGAAACGAAAACAATAGGCAAGTGTCTGGGATTCGATAATCAAAAGTCACCTGAAAATGTCTTCTTGTATTTGATTTCCTCGGTATTTGGACTTAAACTATGGCAGAAAAGTCATGTTTAAGCTTACCTCCTGTGAGACATTACGTTCAAACTTTAATAGTACTGGCATATTCAGAATCCTACACGCACGATAATCATTGCGGCGCGTGGTGTTCGGGGAAGTACATCGTTTTCTCATTGACATTCAACCAATGAAACCGAGAAAATCCAGCACATTTTTGTCCCTTGTTCTAAAACAGCAATCCATAAAAGTAGTGAAGCCTTCTAGCGTCAGTCCCTTGCTTGTAACGAGAAAAGCTTATGTTCTGTACTCGTTGAAATGTAAATATGGCGTTTGATGTCGACTTCATTTCTATGTTACGTAACGGTCAATTGATGGAATTTTGTCACGCATTGCCAAAAAACTGAATCAAGAGATTTAATAAGACGTTCAAAGCAAACAATTTTATTTGAAAGCTATGAGAACATACCTCTGCGACCCTTCACGCGGCAAGCGATACGGAAGAGTTTAAAGAATCCGAACGTGAACCGTAAAATATCGCAGGGCCGGCAGAAATCGCACGAAAACTGCTCAACTTAATGTTTAGCGGAGCTGTCTAACGAAAAGATATCGAGCAATTCAATCATAGTCTAACTGTGACAATGGACTAGCGCCTATACAGCTGCAATAACGTTTAATTTTGATCCCATCTACAGCATCATGTGCACAGAAGTTTCCTCTTCAATGATTTTAACATGGAAAACAAAACTGGTGCTTATTCGTTTTAAACAAGTTCATTTTCCATTGCAGTCGTTAGTGGTTTTTCAGTGCATATCACACTTTGTGCTAGCTAGAAATTGTTTCTTTACATTTCCATACAGCTATTCTTTTACGTTATTTTGTGGTCTTATACGTTTCAGTGTCAGAGTTGTGCAAAAAAACCCGGCAGGTCTATTTCGGGGGTGAGGGGTGAGGGGTGAGGCGTGAGGGGTGAGGGGTGAGGGGTGAAGGGGTGAACACTTCCATCCGCCTTAGCCGCGTTTGTAATAAAACGGAATAAAAAACGTAATAAAATGCATCTGTTAAAAATAATACCCGTCCGGTCGATGGATCTGTCTCCTTCTTAGCTGGGAAGGAACTTTCGTTTGCAATCAGAAGGATAAGTTCAATATTTTTTAAGATAAATATATTTATCGCAGTTCTGACTCGTCTGGTTGGCACGCATATTTTTAATTTGGAACTTTCTCTATAATTTATACCTAGACAGTGATGTCTTATTCCAAACGCAGCCGTTAACTACGTTGGTTCTGGAATGACTGAACTTATCGCCGAATGTTAAATTAATTCTTGTCTATGGACGAAAAATTCAGTAATGTTATTAACTGAGAGGTGTTAAATAAACACTTTCCTCGTACGAAGACATGTCGAGAAATTCAGATAGTCCCACGCAATGTCCGCACAACAAATCTGAACGCACGTGCACCGACACTTAGGGGGTGTTTACATGAGAAAACTCGCACCGGCGCGAGTTTCACACTGGGATGACTTTTTGATTTCGTATCGAGTTTACATGTCATATCTTGTTATTTAACGGTACATTTCATGTTGATAAAATACACGTTTGCTTCAAAATCGCAAACATTACGCATGCGCTACCTGTTTCAGTCTACTGGCAGACCGATTTCACACCGAAATGGGTGGTCGTTTTGCGTTTGCATGATACCGTTGCGAGATTTCGTACCGGAATGAAATTCTCGCCCCGGTGCGAGAACCGGGGTGAACTCACGCCGGGGTGACTCGCGCCGGCACAACATTTTGTGGTGGTATCATGTAAATAAATATAGAGCCATGAGAGGGAACCGTAGTGAACTCGCTCCGGGGCGAAAGTCGCCCCGGTGTCATGTAAACACCCCCTTAATCCAACACATGCATACCGGAATGTACTATCGGTATTTTTCCTTCTCAAGTTTTTTCATTTGATCATAATGAAGTTAAAATTTGATGATGATGGCATAGCGTTTCCGAAACGTTGGTCGGCTTAAATATCGCTGATTTTTATTCTTAAATGTAATTCGTCAAGAAAATTAATGAAGCCGACTTTAAAAACACCGGGTGAGAGCTCATGTGATAATGGGGATTGTACAACTTCGAAACTTCATGTACTAGCGCATTGAAGAAGCTAACGCACAGAAAATAATTTGTAGACGGAGAAAGGGGAATTAAAATATTATCATCCACGCCTACCCCCACTCCTCACCTCACCCAACCCTCATCCCTCATCCCTATCCCACACCCCCACCCCGTCTTTTTCAACAAAATTCGACTTTTGATCATTTATATCTTCTAAAATCGAAATCAAGGAAGATCATTCCAGACGTAGCAAGGTAGATAATTTCAATTTGCATCAAAGACGCTCATTCATTGACTGCACTGTACTGAGAATTCGCCACCAATTCGCCGATTGACCAAATTTTAACAAAATAATCACGTGACATGTTACGTGGTCAAAGTAATATGTTACGGCAAGGCAGGACGCTGAGTTTTATAATCAGGGAAAAGTTCAGCTTGGTAAAGCAAAATATACCTGTCCAACCATATCTCTACTTTAAATTCCTGACCCAGGCCTTAAACTGATTGAGTCATGATTGTAAACAAAATGCCTAATGCCAAGCCAGAGTGAGAAACACACCCTATTTCAGTCCAGTGTGTATAAAATTTACACCTTTTTAGACATAAACAGCCCAAAAGCCATACCCCTTGGGGCCGCCCAAATACCACTGATAGACCATCTAGCGGAGTAATCCCAACCCCTGCCCCTTCCGAGCCCAGAACACATAAATGCACCGTTTCTCTGCCGGGAAATTTCCGCGCCATATTTTACAGGTCACGTTTGGATCCTTTTGGCTTTAATATGTTTTTTTTTTTTTTTTTTTTTTTTTTTTTGGGGGGGGGTTCTATTTACTATTCTTTTAACCATATTTGGCAATGCGTCACAAAAATCCTTTCAAGTGACTATTGCGTGACAGGCAAATTAGATCCACTTCGGACGCTAGTATTACCATTTCAGCATGCAACATGCGTGAGGATTGGAACAGCACGTGAGTATTTCGTTTTAACAAGCAAGGGTCTGACGCTGGAAGGCTTCACTACTTTTATGGATTGTTGTTAAAGAACAAGGGCTAGCAATGAGGTTAGGAATGAGGTGGATTATCTTGGAGGCATTGATTGAATGCCAGTAAGGATCGAGGATGTACTTTGTCGAACTCCACTCATCGCAATGGTTATCGTGTAGGATTCTCAAAATTAATACGCCAGCACTAATATTTGAATGTAATTACAGAAGGTGAGCTAAACATGACTTTTCTACCATAGTTAAGTCCAAATACCGAGGAAATCAAATTCAAGAAGACATTTTCAAGTTCCTTTTGATTATCTGGTCACAGGCACTTGCTTATTGTTTTCGTTTTCTAGCAGGTTAGTGTTGTGATTATCACGATTTTGAGAGCGTTAGTACTCAACGCTAATGTAAAGCCCGAAAATAATTTTTATACCAGGTTTTACACTGACATTTTGTCTTACGAAACGTCAAACTCTTGGGTGTTTTAGTATTTTACCGGGTAGCGAATTTGCCGATTGAAAAAGTGTGCATAATTAAGAATTTTTAGGAGGTGGATTTTAGTGATTTTAAGCGACTCGTCGTCGCCTTGAAAATTAACCAACAGAAGTATAATTGACCTCAAAAGACTTGCAAACTCCTCAAAAATAAATTTCAAGGCTCAAACTGGAGTATTATTTTGATGGGGATTAAACAGAGCGAAGTTTATGATAAGGTATTAGTCACTGAATTTTGCGTGTTTTTGACCAGACGTGGGACCGCAACGGATTTTTGATTTTTTAGCGGGTTTAAAAAAATATTTCAAGAAAAAAATCACACCACGTTTCTAGGCTTACCATAGGCTATCTCTGGGAAGAATATGAAAAATTTTGATTTTTCATCATGTGCCACGACTGGCTCGGTCCTAGTGGACATTCCCTCTTAAGGTGGCCAAACACAGTTTTCGCGCGTGCTTTATCTGATGCAATTCAGCACGTGCACAAGTATTGCATAAAAACAAGCATGGCATCAATACAGCGATCATTTTATTTGCTTAATGTCCGCGCTGTCTGTACTATTTTTCTTCACAAATGAACACTGTATTGATGGTTTTACTTTTTTATTACAGAGGTATGTTAGAAAAGTAACGACGCAAAGAAACCAGCAATTCTCAGCTTTTGTTTGTTACCGAAGGAACCCAGTTAAATGCAGCGCATGCGTAGTAAGTCGAAAAAATTGCGATTGAGTGAAAAATTGACTTTCGGAGATACGCCTATTTCTCGAGAACCACTCAGTAGAATTTCACGAAATTTAGAGCGAAAATACTTTAGAAAATAAGTAACTGGAGGATTCAAAAAAATTTAAAATTTAACAAAGGAAATTCAAGGTATGCCAGTGAACCTTCAACGAGGGATAATTAAAGATCTGTTTCTTAAATTGTTATTAAAATAGCGCAAACATGGGAGTATCGTTACAAGCTTGTTGCATGCAAATTATAAAGAAAATCTAATGACTTGATTTTCTGCAAATAAACAAACCGATTTTAAACGCCTGTTTATAATTAATCATGTTGCCATGGCAACGGCACATACGACAGTTTATTTATCAAAAAGCTGAAGTTTGTGTTGTTAACTTGCTTGCTGCCATTTTTGGCGACCAAAGGATCAAGGGTTTAAGAAGCAAAAGTAAATGAAACAGAGGTATCAAAAACTGTGTTCAGCCACCTTAATCGTGTACAGTGACCAAAGTAGCTAATGAGCTTTCGAGTTGGTCTCTGTCATAAAAGACATCAGAATGTATTACGAAGGCAGAAATTATACTTAGGAAGTAAAACAACAACAGAGAATACCATTGAGCTGTCTCTGTTTTTGATGAGAAACTTTATTTTTGTAAAAATG
>JAHPZR010011504.1:12500-30000 GCA_019787425.1 Platygyra sinensis | reverse complement strand
TCGTACAAAGTACGTGGACGCAGAAAGAGCAAGAAAGAAGCGTCCCGAAAGACATGGAATCAGTGTGTTTTGCGCCTTTTTTACTTGCATTGCGGTTATAGATTTCAGGTGAGGAACAAGACAGCGACTAGACGATTAAAACAACTGGTTAAGTTACAGTCTCTATAAAATGCTTATTCGCACAGAAAGACGGAAATCGCAACTAGCGTAAGTTTGATTTCTTAACAGGATTTCTGTTTCCGTGTAGTTTTCGGTCTCGAAACTCGGCTAACGTGAGGAACTTGACGGTATCTTGAGTTACTTTGACCATCAACATAACTACTTTTAAATTCATTTAAAAATTAAAATTACTACTTATATAGCGCAAAATACCTGTGGATATGATCTCATGCGCTGTACAATAAGACTAAGCAACATAAAATATGAAAACGAACTATAAAAAGCTAAGAATATACAATTTGACCAACTAAAGACCCGAAGATAATACTTTACAAAGATAGAAAAACACCAAGAAGATAATAATAGACCATAAAGGAACAAGGATGGTTATAGGGATAGAGAAGATTGACATGGACTTCAAACGACGAAATTGAAAAATTTCAAGACGGATTCCCCTTAAAGTTCGAGCAATAAATGCAAAAATTATTTACTAAAAATCTACTCCGCGACTAACTGTTGTAAATGTTATCTCTTTTCAACAGTTAAATTAAGAAAGAATCTACCAATTTTGCGATTCTGTACTAAACACATCAATCCAAGGTCTCTCGGATCATGGTGCCTCAAAGGAACCGAAGAATCCACTTCCAGACTGATTCTTCGGTTCCTTTGACGCACCATGATCCGAAAGATCTTGGATTAATCTCTTTAGTAAACTAACGCAAAATCATTTCGGATTCTTTCGGATTTACGGATCCAATCTTGGATTTTCTTAATTAAACTCACCCCAAATGTAAAAAGAACTTAGTAGAAAATTATTGTTGAAATGAAATTGATGATAAAAGTTGATCTGTTTTGCATAATTTCGGTAATAGGTCCATGATAACCGTCACGAATATAGTACCCTCAAGTCGTCACCAATACTCCTTCACTACCTCTAGTTCTTATAGTTTGGTAGTTCTTGTAGTCTTGTAGTTTCTGTAGTTTTGTAGTTCCTGTAGTTTTGTAGTTCCTGTAGTTTTGTAGTTCCTGTAGTTTTGTAGTTCTGTAGTTCTATAGTTCTGTAGTTCCCGTAGTTCTTGTAGTTCTTGTAGTTCTGTAGTTCTGTAGTTCTGTAGTTCGGTAGTTACAGAACTACAGAACTACAGAACTACAAAACTACAAAACTAGCGAACTAGCGAACTAGCGAACTAGCGAACTAGCGAACTAGCGAACTAGCGAACTAGCGAACTAGCGAACTAGCGAACTAGCGAACTAGCGAACTAGCGAACTAGCGAACTAGCGAACTAGCGAACTAGCGAACTAGCGAACTAGCGAACTAGCGAACTAGCGAACTAGCGAACTAGCGAACTAGCGAACTAGCGAACTAGCGAACTAGCGAACTAGCGAACTAGCGAACTAGCGAACTAGCGAACTAGCGAACTAGCGAACTAGCGAACTAGCGAACTAGCGAACTAGCGAACTAGCGAACTAGCGAACTAGCGAACTAGCGAACTACTGACGAACTGCAGAACTGCAGAACTGCAGAACTGCAGAACTGCAGAACTGCAGAACTGCAGAACTGCAGAACTGCAGAACTGCAGAACTGCAGAACTGCAGAACTGCAGAACTGCAGAACTGCAGAACTGCAGAACTGCAGAACTGCAGAACTGCAGAACTACAAGAACTACAAGAACTACAAGAACTACAAGAACTACAAGAACTACAAGAACTACAAGAACTACAAGAACTACAAGAACTACAAGAACTACAAGAACTACAAGAACTACAAGAACTACAAGAACTACAAGAACTACAAGAACTACAAGAACTACAAGAACTACAAGAACTACAAGAACTACAAGAACTACAAGAACTACAAGAACTACAAGAACTACAAGAACTACAAGAACTACAAGAACTACAAGAACTACAAGAACTACAAGAACTACAAGAACTACAAGAACTACAAGAACTACAAGAACTACAAGAACTACAAGAACTACAAGAACTACAAGAACTACAAGAACTACAAGAACTACAAGAACTACAAGAACTACAAGAACTACAAGAACTACAAGAACTACAAGAACTACAAGAACTACAAGAACTACAAGAACTACAAGAACTACAAGAACTACAAGAACTACAAGAACTACTAGAACTACTAGAACTACTAGAACTACTAGAACTACAAGAACTACAAGAACTACAAGAACTACAAGAACTACAAGAACTACAAGAACTACTAGAACTACTAGAACTACTAGAACTACAAGAACTACTAGAACTACTAGAACTACAAGAACTACTAGAACTACTAGAACTACTAGAACTACGGGAACTACGGGAACTACAGAACTACGGGAAGTACAGAACTACAGGCCCCAGTTGTTCGAAAGCCGGATAGCGTTATCCACCCGATAAATCGTTATCCAACGGATAACTGTTAACAAAACAAATCACGCTATCCATTGGATAGTGATTTATCCGGTGGATAGCGTTATCCACCTTTCGAACAACTGGGACCAGATCTACAACAACTATAGAGTTACAGAACTACAGCATTTACAGAACTACTGAACTACAAGAACTACAAGAACTACGGGAACTACAGAACTATAGAACTATAGAACTTCAGAACTACAAAACTATAGGAGCTACAAAACTACGGGAACTACAAGACTACAAGAACTACAAAACTACAGGAACTACAGGAACTAGAGGAACTACAGGAACTATAAGAACTAGAGGTAGTGAAGGAGTATTGGTGACGACTTGAGGGTAGTATATTCGTGACGGTTATCATGGACCTATTACCATAATTTCTCTGAACTTTGATACTTATAATTATTTCCTTGAGTTCCCACGGGATATTGTTTATGGTGTTATCTCACTCAGGGCAATTGTTTATATCTTACGCTTTTAAGAAAATGCATAGAGGCTTTAAAATACTTAGACTTTTTCTGGAACAAGGGTTTTGTCCTTTTAAAACTTGAATTGCTCGATTCCCTATTGGATTTCGTCTTAATTTGCCTTCACGTACCGTAAACACAACGGCAAACTGCACATAACTTTTTTTCCGTTTCAAATAGCCCTGCAGGTTTGCGTTGTCATATTATGATAACCGTAAGCTCCTGGAAAGTACATTTCATGGCGACCAACGTGAACTTAAATCGCGCCGGCATAACTGCCTCAGCCACTGGATAACTGCTTTTTAACCTCGCATATCTATAATGGCAAATATTTGACTTCGTTGCACAAGGCTTGCTTCATTTAAGAGAGATTTAAACGAGAGCAGTCGAGCGTCACGGAGCTGAGTTGACGCTACAGTCAAGACTAGGTCACGCCGTTGCTATTTGTTTGGAATCATAACTGGGTTGAACTGCCATTTGAGTTAGTCGTTAGTTGTTAGTTCCTGTGTCCTCGCCGAATTTCAGAATTCACCGTTATTGCCGATAGCGTGTGTTAATATGATGCAGTGACTGCCATTCCTCAAGAGGCGTTGTCTAGAAAACCACTTCTGGATTTCAATTTTTTCACTTCACTTTACGCTGAATTCTCGCCCATCTTCCTTGTTATGACTGTCAGTAAACCGATATTTTCCGCTTTCATTACGGCTCGATAGCTTAGGCAGGAAGTTCGTAGATTTACTGAATCAGTTACGGCCAAACATTGCCATACACAACTAAACATGCAGAAGGTAATCACTTGATTAAAAACAAAAAAAGGAACATTACAATTTCTTCAATGTCCATCAATTTTCTTTTGTTAGTTTCCATCTTGGAGAGCGAGCAATCGTGAACTTTCCAATTAATCACGCCGGGGCTAAACGGCCTTAAAATCGGTCATCAAAGTGTCCCAAATTTTGGTTATTTCAGCATTAATTCAGATGTAGTAAATATCTCGTCGCAAAACTTGGCAAGTGAAAAGAGGATAAATGTTCATCTTTTTTGACAACAAAATTGATAGCAAATATCAAATAATGACGTCACAGTTAATGACGTCATGCAATAACCTTGATTAAAAGTTTTTAAATTCCAACATTTTTTTCAACCTCGTTCCCAGGGTGTCTCATCTAACCGCCCTCTAGGGCAAGCGAGGAGAGACCCTGGTTTGGTCTGGTCACGTGTCTGCCAGATTTTAGCAGATTACAAATAAACGGAATTTGTCTCCACTTAGTCGACTGGTATGTATGTATGTAAATCTTTATCTAAACACGGAAAATCATCAGTTAAGCTTAAGTTAAAAACTAAAACTAATTACAACTGCTTTACATGATTGCCGTGTGGGAATCCGATATATCAGTTACCTTCTTGATATTTCGCTTAAAATGCTCAACGGATGCAGCATTTTTTAAGTTTTTGGGCAAGTTATTCCATAGCATGGCCCCGCTGTATGAGAAGCTTCGTTTCAAATAATTGGTGCTTGGTTTGGACAGGGTCAGCCTTCCCTCAGAGTTTCTTAAGTTGTAAGCAGAGTGACGCTGAGAGAAAAGACTTTGTAGATATTCCGGAGCAAGGTCATTCATGGTTTTATACATCATTAAGGCTTTTTGTTTCTTTCGGCGAAGAGATAGCCTCTCCCAGCTGAGGGTGGAGAGAAGGTGGTTTGAGCTCGCATCAAAGGGTGATTTAATAATAACTCTGGCTGCGCGATTCTGTAATTTTTGGAGCTTATCACTCAAGTAACCACTCAAACAGTCCCAGACGGGGCTGCAGTAACCAAAATGAGGCATAATTAAGGTGTGGTGAGCGTAGCTTCTCGGCACTGAAAACAAGCTACACGTGGAGCGCTTTGGACCGAATTATGTCAACTGGGGATATTTAGCAGTCGCCCAAAAAGATCAGTAAATCTTCCACTACTGCAAATATCAGTTGTTACAGGCTTTGCAAAGCAGTTGGAGACGTATCTTGCTCGAAGAACATTTATCGCACACTGCTCGCTGCTGCTGAGGACATCTATGGGCGGCCGTTGAGACAAAATAAATTGCTGCCACATCTATTATGTAGGCCTTGTGAAAGACGCTTGAAAAATTGTTTTCCCTTCAAAACAGTGATCAGTGAAAGTCAGAGTTCTTTCGAAACAGTGAAGCGATATACAGAAATCTCACCATCTGTGCCCCGTACCGCCGCCAAGGCTGTGAATCTGTGTGTATGGAAGGTCTTTGAGTCATCTTTCGATACCGCGGAATGAATCAAAACCACGTCTACTCTGGTCTACTATGGAGGTCTTGCGAGCACTGATTGAATAATTTTAGAATATTCAGGGTCTTTATCACTGAATGCCGAAGTCACTTCTAAAGGAGAGAGAGCTAGATGGTTAAAAGATTTACTGAAGTGTCACTGGACCGTCGGCGCGCTGAACTTTAAGAGCACGAAGCGGTACGTGGTATCGCTGCTGTTGCTGATAAACTGGATTTATATTCGGCCGAATGGAGGTTAGACAAAGAAAAAATGCAGTTTTCATTTTGTCTTAAATCAATGTACGTAATGCGACAACTGTCTGCAACTGTGCATTTGCCGTTTTATTTTAATTTTCGGTCTTTCGACCTTGCTTCACGCGTGTTTCTGAGCTGATACTTTATTCCATGTTATAACGAAAACTGGAAGTTATAAGTAGAGTTGTGCCTTTTGACCGCGTGTTAACATTTTTAGAGGTCTTCAGTCTGCATGACTTCTGCTGGGCTGTTAACTTCACGTCGCTTCACAGAGTTTGACACCTGTAATATTTACCATGTGCTTATGCTTTGTTTTTGCTCGTTTCCATTGTAAGATATGATTTGAGGATCTAAGTATTGGTGGTTTGCATCGGAAATAAAAATCGTAACAATTAAATGAATTAAGTCAAGAATCAGATATATGATAGATAATTGATAGGAAAAAAAAACATCGCCGAGATTTAGGTCTGTGCGGTTTTTCTTTGCCGCGTTATTCGGTAAACAGTTTCACCTAAATTTATAGAGCTTTGTATGGAGACGCCATGTTGGTGCCCTTCGGAGGGGCACCAACATGGCGGCCGGAAACCAACGGAAACATCTGTCATCGAGTTTTGCCACTGAAACGAAAAATTATTACTCTAGAGTTCTAAGACATTGAAAGTAATACTTCTTCTAGTGCAAGAACTGTTCAGTTACCAAAACAGCAAGCGATAACTGCTCTTTTGACCTACACGTGATCCTTCTCGGGCCGCCATTTAATGTCACGCAACGCATAAACTTGGAAATTCAAAATAAGAAAATGAGGGAACCTATCCAGCTTAAACGTTGTTTTGATAAGGTCTTATATCGGATGACATTAAAACGCTATTAAAATTGTTAGTTTGTTAATTAATTTCGAAAATGATGACGTCACATGAAAACAAAGAATTGGCTCTCCTGGGACAAAGATTAACATATTGCTTTGCATTTTATGTTGTGACGCCGGACCCGGCTATTCAGACTAGAACTTGCAAGCACAGTGTTGCGTCTTAATCACGATTATCTTTATCTTTGTCCAGCTTTTCCAGTCAGACTGCCGTAGCTTTACTTCGAGAAAGCTGCACATTTCTCTAGAGGCCTTTTTTATGTTTTTTTTTTTTTTTTTTGATCAATCTGATCGCGTGCACTCAAAGGAGAAACAACATCGATTAATAACTATCACTTCGCTTTTAGATGAGAGATCCTGCGAACGAGGTCGCATTTTTTTATTTCTTTAGAAAGAGCAACAGCAAGAGTAGTCAAAAGCTGGAAACAGTTTGTTAATATCTCAAAAATTAAAGAAGATATGACATTTTAAATTTCAGAGAATGGTTAGCCCAAAAACGGTGACTCCCCTTGATAAATATTTTCAAATTGAAGGTGTGTTTTCCTGTTCGCAATTTCACTTGTGTTGCAAATTGACTGTACTATATGATAAGAACAGGTGTAATGCAAAAAAAAAATGCCCATCAATGTTTTCCTGCCCTTCTAAGCACCTCAAAACATATTTATGACGTCATTAGAAGTGGCGTCATCAATTATTCAAACAACAAAAACTTGTTTAAGATGCCAAAATCTAAAGTGATACGATTTTTAGCAGCACTAAGTACTCTATATTACCAAATTCTCAGAGTTTCTCAAAGAAAACTGAAGAAAAAAAAATCAAGGGGGTAGAGAAACAGTATGGTTCCTGGGGGAAGCTGTAATTTCTTTAAATTGCTATAACGTGAGAAATATTTGTCATAGCGAGGAATGGTTTTCAGTATAATATTGCCCTAGTCATGCTCTTTTAAAAAATGTATTTGATGTTTTGAAATTAGAAAATTTGCATGACACGTTTTTGTGAAATCATCAAATATGACGTCACGATATGACATTTTGACAATTTCTTACTCTGGAAATGATCAAGACAACGATACAAGGCAATGTGATGTGATGGAGTAGACCATGGTGGAGAAAAAAGGGGGGATTTTGGTGTCATTGGATTTCAAAAAAGCTTTTGATACTTTGGAATGGCAATTTGTAAGGAAGATATTAGAACTTTTCAATTTCGGTGAGAATGTCAAGAAGTGGGTAAGAATTTTTTATGCTAATATCGAAAGCGCAGTAATGAATAATGGTTTTGCCACCAACTGGTTTAAACCAACAAGAGGGGTCAGGCAAGGCTGTCCGCTCTCCCCGTATCTCTTCATACTTGGGGCCGAAATATTAGCGAACAGACTTCGTCAGACAGTAGAAATCAAAGGGATTAATTTATTTGGAAATGAGGTTAAGATTAGCCAATTCGCAGACGATACTAACCTATTCTGTGCAGATGTTACTTCTGTAGAACACGCCCTTAACACGGTCAGTAGATTTGGTGCCATATCTGGTTTAAAATTAAACGTGAAAAAGACTAAGGCGATGTGGCTAGGAAAGTGGTCAACGAACAAAACCAAGCCATTACAATTAAAATGGCTAAACGAACCTGTTAAAATTTTAGGGATATACTTCTCCTATGATGAGAGCAAGAACAAGCACCTTAATTTTGATTTAAAAATTCAGAAATTACAGACAAAACTGGATTTATGGAAAGCAAGAAATTTGACCCTGTTCGGAAAAGTTTTGATCATGAAATCGCTCGGGCTGTCACAAATAGTGTACGCAGCGTCTAATGTTAATGTCCCGAATGAAATTATATACACCATCAAAACTAAGTTATTCAGTTTCCTTTGGAACAACAAAAAAGACAAAATTAAGAGAGAAAGCATTTATCAAGACTATGATAAAGGCGGAATTCGTATGACTGATGTTGAAATAATGATAAAGGCATTAAGACTTGCCTGGATCCCAAGACTTTTAGATCCCGTCAGCCTTAATTGGAAATCAATACCAGATTATTTTTTTAAAAAACTTGGAGGATTAAACTTTCTGCTCAGATGTAACTATGATGCAAAATATCTAGATCCTAAGTTGCCAGCCTTTTATAAGGATATTCTATCTTTTTTCTCTGAACTTAAATCTCAGTACAACTATGAACATGGGCAGGAAATAATCCTTTTTAATAACAAAGCAATTTTAATCGGCGGGAAACCCTTCTTTTTTCGGGAATGGTTTTCCAAAGGAATTATTTGTATCAATGACTTACTTAATGAAAATGGAAAATTTCTTTCTTTTCAAGAGTTTCAAAGCAAACACGACTTTAGAACTAATTTCCTAAATTTTTATCAAGTAATAAATGCTATTCCGAAAGCTTTAGTAATTAAAGCACGTTCTCAAGACAAACCTAAAGAAAATTATCTAGGAAGTCATAATACTAAGTTTAAATTAGCTGAAAATATTGAAACTGACTTACAGAAAATAAAGGCAAAGGATTTCTACTGGCTACTAAATGAAAAGACCAATAATTCGTTTCCTACCGGCCCGAAAAAATGGAGCAATATTATGAATTTAAATTTCACCGAATGGCAACACATTTTCAAATTCGCAAAACAGATTTGCAGAGAAAATAAATTAAAAGAATTCCACTACAAATTCTTACATAGAATCATAGTAACCAAGAAAGAATTATGTCGCTTTGGTATTAAACAAGATAGTGATTGTTTATATTGTGGAAATGAAGACTCCATCGAACATACATTTATTAACTGTCAATTCTCAAAAGCTTTCCAGCGAAGAGTTATTCAATGGTTCAATAATGTAAATTACACTAACCAACATCCGTCTGCTAAAGAAACGTTATTCGGACTCTTTCCCAACTCCTCAATTGCAAACAAAACTCTGTTAAGAAAACTCAATTACACCTTGTTGTATATGCGCTATTACATTTACTCCAGCAAACTCCACAATAGATCAATTACTCTCTCTGATTTCGTCACTAAATTAAACGTAAAATATAATGTTGAAAATATAGATTAAAATTTATCTAATAGTTAAATATCTTAAAGAAGATGTCCCTTCAAGTAGATACCTGTATTTCCTTACCCAGATCTATAAATAATAACACTGGAACATTCAAATAGTACCGAACTAGAGTTTTATGTTACTTTGTCTTGTAAGTAGTGTATTTAAGTGTATTTAATGTCTCATTATGTTGTAAATAACGCTTGTATTTTGGATTACTGATGATTAAAAAAAATAAAAATAAAAAATCTATAAATAAAATTGAAAAAAAAAAATATGCAAAGTTTGGTATAAAAATATGCAAAGGGCGTAAACTTGCCCTAAGTGACCGATTTTAAGGTCGCTTGGCCCCGTGTGTAAAGACAAGTACAAACAAGGTGCTCCGTTTCTTCGCAAATTAACAGGTTGTCTTCCGAAATGAAAATATATTCAAATGACCCTTGTAGTCAACATCACACCACGTATACAAGGGAAAATGATTTCAGTGTCGAACTTTTACGGAATCAAATTTATTTTGGGTGTTCTGTTGCCTTGAGGCAACTTAGAAGCATGAATTTCCCAAGTTGTTTATGCGGGTAATCGTCAAATTTAAGTTAAGAATACAAACAAAATTCAGTTTTCTTGAGTATTTGTCCTGAAAGTGTTTGCTTTCTGTTCAAGTTTAACGAGGTCTTCTAGTCAGTTTCGGCCTTAATTGGCATCTGAAAGTCAAGAGTGAACATCGCAGTAAATTTTCCAATTTAAGCAATTGGAAAGAAGAAGCCTGAAAAAAATCAGGGCTTCAACGGGATTTTTTTTTTTTCAGGCTTCTTCTTTCCAATTGCTTAAATTGGAAAATGTACTGTGATGATCACTCTTCACTTTCATCTACAACCGCAGTACAAATATGAATTAGTTCATATATACATCACACCATTAATTGCCATATTTATCACATCCGCATGGGTACAAAATATTTAATATTGGGCTTCACTGATAAAAACTGCCTGAAGCAGGGGAGGGGGCAGGTGTTGTAAGCAACATTATGGTGCGAGGACATGCAAAATCATTCAATCCTTGTAAAGTTTCAACAATTTTATTCCATAGTAAAGGTTTCCTTTAAAAAAAATCACATTAATAAACGGTCATCTTTGTTTTTAACAGGTACTACTGCTATCTATCCAGTAATGAAAGCCGACGAATCTGATGTAGCAGTAAAAGAAGGCTTTAATGTCACCTTAACATGTCGTGGTGATAACGTGGAGAATATTGATACCACAGTACTGTGGAAGTTCAACGGCCACGAGATAAATGAGAATACCAACAAGAAAACGAATGAAACGTTCCTGAACGGCAGAAAAGGAACATTTTATCTGCACATCATAAACGTTTCAAGAAAAGATGTTGGTAATTACACTTGTCTTGCCAAGGTTAATGCAGGCATAGGCAAAACGAACGATGATGAAGATTACGTAAAATTATCGCTTGAAAAGGATGGTGAGTTTCACTTACTTCTGTTACTCTTATAACAGTCCCTTTAACCGAAGCACAACTCAACAGTTAAGACTTAGTTTAAGCCAGTGCTGTCAGTCTTTTTTCGTGTTTCCAACACCGTCAAGACTTTAGATTAAATATAATGAATTGAATTCTCTAGTGAGAAAATATAATAAGAAGAAGCCTTCTTTTTTGAAATCTAAACGTAAATGTTACCTTCGCTCGAGAGGACGAAGGGGAGGCAGAGGGTATGTTTTTTGGTATTATACATCGAACTCTCTAACTCTTTTCTGATTGGCCGAGAGCGTACAGTGAATTTTCGAAATCAGCGCCCGTGACGTCATAACTGCAGATTATACAATAATCATGTCAAGGACACTCAAGGTCACGGGTAATCATGTCCTGTATGACCGAGGTGCATGATTTCTAAGGGTAATCATGTTAAGTTCGCGCGCTTTGTGTTGCTTGCCGTCAGTGAAGAAGCAAAAACATGAGTTCATTTTTTTTTTCGTTCAATGTATAATAAAACAATTATTACATTCGGTTTCTGTGATATCCAGAATAATCAAGGTCTCGGTAAGGGTTATTCTGGATATCACGAAAACCTCATCCAATAAATGTTTAATAATTGCTATTTCGTCTGATATCTGAAGATGGGACTGCTTACTTCTCCAATTGTACGCAAAGGCTACTACTAAATGCCGCAAAAGGAAATTATATTAGGAAATAAGTTAAGTTGGAAATTTTCAAACGCTCTTTCTCAAGAACCGGAGCGATGTTATGGAATCAAATCAAACTGGAGAGATGTATCTAGACCAGTCTTTAAGAAAACAATCGCCGATTTCTATTTGAGACCCTTTTAGGTAGGGATGACTATGTTGAAGCCGACACCCTGACTCAATTTCTTAATTTGTAATGCCTGACAAATCTGTACCAATCGTCTTACCGTCTAGTTTCGTTATAGTTCCAAGTTAAATGTAATCTGTAAATGTACTTGTTTTAGCCAGTTTTGTATATCCTCGTTTTGTACAAACAGTCGTTTTCGGACGTTTTCGGAAGGCGCGAAGCACCGTAAGCGTGATCCTCGTGTATGAGGCGCGCGAGCCTCAGACGCCCGCAGGGCGTGTGAGGCGAGAAAACGACTGTCGGCTTTCCATACAACGAATTCGTTCCAAGCGGGGGGTCGTATAATGTCACTAAGGTGACAGAAATTTCTTGACAGCTCCACCCAGATCGTATATTTGATACTTTGGATGCCATATTTTCGCGTTAAATTTGTTGCGCTGTCATCGTGAAGTTTCGTTTATTGATTTGGAAAGGACGAGCGTTGCTGTTTTTCTGTAAAATGCAGGAGTTCGGGGCAGGAGCGCGGGCTCCTTTCCCGGACAGCGGCTGGTAATCGAGCCTGATTTAAGACTGGATGGATAAAAACCAAAAACATTTTTACGGCACCAGCGTGCTTTCACAAATTAAAGAGAAATTAAATCAAGCGAGCCAGCTTTAACCATGGCTGCTGACAACGACGCCACAAATGGAGAGCAGAAGGTTTTGCGAATGAAACGAATGGGTAAATCCCCGCCTTATTCAGAGTCTTCAGAGGACAAAAAGTATTCGTGTGTATCATCACAGCAATGGCCATTATTTCCCGAACAGTGCTAAAATGGGGTTGAAGGGCCTACACGACTCCTACGGTTCGTGGCATTTGTACATTTGCCGTTTACTTTTTGGTCTCTCGACCTTTTTTGTCGCTTCACTCTTGCTTATGAAGAGCACGTTGTGTTATTGTGTTATATGGAGAAATTAGAGCCGTTAGAACTTTAAATGCATAGGTCTGCGTGATTTCCGCTGTTGTCTGCGTGTCGCTTCGTTGAGTTTGGCACCTCTATAATTTGCCAAGTGCTAGTGCCTTGTTTTGCTCATTTCTATTGCAAGGTATGCTTTTAAATTTCCAAGTATTTGCTTTTGAGAGACAAAATATGACGTCAGTTTACTGTGAGCGTGTTGCTTACGTGCATTTTATATTGTCACGCCGGGCCCGGCTGTGATTAGAAGTACAGTAGGTAGATTGTTATCAAGGGTGTCATGCTTGCCCTCCTACTTTTTTCTTTAGAGACGCCACAGTTTTATTTCGAGAAAGCTAAACGCTTGACTAGAGAAATTCTTATGTTTATCTTACACTATCTGATCGAGTTTATGTTTCTGGAGCACGATGTATAGGTTTATTTCACCTTTGATCGTTCTAGTACCACAGGATTCGAATGTAACTCTTTACGCGCAAGCCTGTTGACTGTGTTGGGTGTTCACAGTGTTATATATGCCATTGTTCGGCTTAGTTAAGGCAGGCCATGGTTTCGATCCTCCATGTGGATCTGATCAGTTGCCGGTATTTCTAAAATACTCTGTACGTCTGTAGTTGCCAGCGCAGCTCGTACATTAGTGATATCCAGAACAAGTACAAAGATTAACATATTGCTTTGCATTCTATGTTGTGACGCCGGACCCGGCTATTCAGACTAGAACTGTTTGCAAGCACAGTGTTGCGTCTTAATCACGATTATCTTTATCTTTGTCCAGCTTTTCCAGTCAGACTGCCGTAGCTTTACTTCGAGAAAGCTGTACATTACTCTAGAGGCCTTTTTTATGTTTTTTTTTTTTTTTTGATCAATCTGATCGCGTGCACTCAAAGGAGAAACAACATTGATTAATAACTATCACTTTGGAATAAAATTGCGCTGCTCGACATCCACAGTTGACATATAACCGACTCTCCATTAATCCAATGGGTACGACGGCAACAACATCACGACGACGGCAAATTGTCTCGAAACAGACTTGCCAAACCCTTTAGATAAACGCCGGAATATATACTATTCGAAATTTCAGCCCGAAGGCTATTAGTGTTAACATCGCGGTTAATGTTGGTCGCAACGCGACAAAGCTCAACGCGACAAACTGCCTGGTTAAAGAGGACCCCTCCCTGATGTTCTCAATTTGTCAAACTAGCACGTGACCAGACCAAACCAGGGTCTCTCCTCACTCGCGTCAGAGGGCTTTTAGATGAGAGATCCTGCGAACGAAGTCGCATTTTTTATTTCTTTAGAAAGAGCAACAGCAAGAGTAGTCAAAAGCTGGAAACAGTTTGTTAATATCTCAAAAATTAAAGAAGATATGACATTTTAAATTTCAGAGAATGGTTAGCCCAAAAACGGTGACTCACCTTGATAAATATTTTCAAATTGAAGGTGTGTTTTCCTGTTCGCAATCTCACTTGTGTTGCAAATTGACTGTATTATATGATTAGAACAGGTGTAATGCAAAAAAAAAAATGCCCACCAATGTTTTCCTGCCCTTCTAAGCACCTCAAAACGTATTTATGACGTCATTAGAGGTGGCGTCAGCAATTATTCAAACAACAAAAACTTGTTTAAGATGCCAAAATCTAAAATGATACGATTTTTAGCAGCACTAAGTACTCTATATTACCAAATTCTCAGAGTTTCTCAAAGAAAACTGAAGAAAAAAATCAAGGGGGTAGAGAAACAGTATGGTTCCTGGGGGAAGCTGTAATTTCTTTAAATTGCTATAACGCGAGAAATATTTGTCATAGCGAGGAATGGTTTTCAGTATAATATTGCCCTAGTCATGCTCTTTTAAAAAAATGTATTTGATGTTTTGAAATTAGAAAATTTGCATGACACGTTTTTGTGAAATCATCAAATATGACGTCACAATATGACAATTTGACAATTTCTTACTCTGGAAATGATCAAGACAACGATACAAGGCAATATGCAAAGTTTGGTATAAAAATATGCAAAGGGCGTAAACTTGCCCTAAGTGACCGATTTTAAGGTCGCTTGGCACCGTGTGTAAAGACAAGTACAAATAAGGTGCTCCGTTTCTTCGCAAATTAACAGGTTGTCTTCCGAAATGAAAATATATTCAAATGACCCTTGTAGTCAACATCACACCACGTAAACAAGAAAAAATGATTTCAGTGTCGAACTTTTAAGGAATCAAATTTTGGGTGTTCTGTTGCCTTGAGGCAACTTAGAAGCATGAATTTCCCAAGTTGTTTATGCGGGTAATCGTCAAATTTAAGTTAAGAATACAAACAAAATTCAGTTTTCTTGAGTATTTGTCCTGAAAGTGTTTGCTTTCTGTTCAAGTTTAACGAGGTCTTCTAGTCAGTTTCGGCCTTAATTGGCATCTGAAAGTCAAGAGTGATCATCGCAGTAAATTTTCCAATTTAAGCAATTGGAAAGAAGAAGCCTGCAAAAAATCAGGGCTTCAACGGGATTTTTTTTTTCAGGCTTCTTCTTTCCAATTGCTTAAATTGGAAAATGTTCTGTGATGATCACTCTTCACTTTCATCTACAACCGCAGTACAAATATGAATTAGTTCATATATACATCACACCATTAATTGCCATATTTATCACATCCGCATGGGTACAAAATATTTAATATTGGGCTTCACTGATAAAAACTGCCTGAAGCAGGGGAGGGGGCAAGTGTTGTAAGCAACATTCTGGTGCGAGGTCATGCAAAATCATTCAATCCTTGTAAAGTTTCAACAATTTTATTCCATAGTAAAGGTTTCCTTTAAAAAAAATCACATTAATAAACGGTCATCTTTGTTTTTAACAGGTACTACTGCTATCTATCCAGTAATGAAAGCCGACAAATCTGATGTAGCAGTAAAAGAAGGCTTTAATGTCACCTTAACATGTCGTGGTGATAACGTGGAGAATATTGATACCACAGTACTGTGGAAGTTCAACGGCCACGAGATAAATGAGAATACCAACAAGAAAACGAATGAAACGTTCCTGAACGGCAGAAAAGGAACATTTTATCTGCACATCATAAACGTTTCAAGAAAAGATGTTGGTAATTACACCTGTCTTGCCAAGGTTAATGCAGGCATAGGCAAAACGAACGATGATGAAGATTACGTAAAATTATCGCTTGAAAAGGATGGTGAGTTTCACTTACTTCTGTTACTCTTATAAAAGTCCCTTTAACCGAAGCACAACTCAACAGTTAAGACTTAGTTTAAGCCAGTGCTGTCAGTCTTTTTTCGTGTTTCCAACACCGTCAAGACTTTAGATTAAATATAATGAATTGAATTTCTCTAGTGAGAAAATATAATAAGAAGAAGCCTTCTTTTTTGAAATCTAAACGTAAATGTTACCTTCGCTCGAGAGGACGATGGGGAGGCAGAGGGTATGTTTTTTGGTATTATACATCGAACTCTCTAACTCTTTTCTGATTGGCCGAGAGCGTACAGTGAATTTTCGAAATCAGCGCCCGTGACGTCATAACTGCAGATTATACAATAATCATGTCAAGGACACTCAAGGTCACGGGTAATCATGTCCTGTATGACCGAGGTGCATGATTTCTAAGGGTAATCATGTCAAGTTCGCGGGCTTTGTGTTGCTTGCCGTTAGTGAAGAAGCAAAAACATGAGTTCATATTTTTTTTTCGTTCAATGTATAATAAAACAATTATTACATTCGGTTTCTGTGATATCCAGAATAATCAAGGTCTCGGTAAGGGTTATTCTGGATATCACGAAAACCTCATCCAATAAATGTTTAATAATTGCTTCAACGGGATTTTTTTTTTCAGGCTTTTTCTTTCCAATTGCTTAAATTGGAAAATGTACTGTGATGATCACTCTTCACTTTCATCTACAACCGCAGTACAAATATGAATTAGTTCATATATCTACCTGAAGTTTTGAAAACCGGGTTTCCTCAAGTCTTAAGTCGACTCCATCTCATTGCAGGCAATTTTTCAGGGCATAATTTGCTTAGAGCCGTGACACTTTTAGGGTAGAAATAGAAACTTTCCTCCTCAGGACTAACCAGTTTCAGCTCTTAACCATGTACTCCAAATAACTTCCTGGAAATGGCAGAAATCACTGGAAATTCCACAAAACATGGCCGTTGCCCCGTTAAGCCAGCGAAGTTTTTTTGAGGGGGGCTTCCGTCAAGCTAAGCATCATGTTGTTGCCCAGTAACAGGGCTATCATCTGGTGTGCAACTGGGGTAGCTAGATTAAATTCCAGGAGGGAGGGGGGGGGGGGGGGGTGGGCAGAATTAAAATGACATGCTTTGTACCAGCCTGCATTGTTGTGCTGGGAGTTATACATGTCATTTAAAGGTTAGTGACTCCCTCAAATGCACGGGGGGTTTGTGTCTAGCTTGGTGTCAAGTTGTGTTAAAGACACAGGGCTATCATCTGGTGCGCATTTGGGGCACCTAGATGAAATTCCAGGAGGGGTGGGCTTGATTAAAAGGCCGTGCTCTGTGCGAGACTGGATTTCAAGAATTTTGTACAAGTACTTGTCCCTGTCATACAAGGCTTAGTGTCTCCCTCAAATGGGGGGGGGTTTGTGTCTAGCTTGGTACCATGTTGTTGGAGAGACACAGGGCTTTTATCTGGTGTGTATTTGGGGTAGCTAGATTAAATTCCAGGGTGAGGGGGCTGAATTTAGAGGCGCCGCTTTTGTGCTAGACTGTATTTGAAGAGTTTTTTGGT
>JAHPZR010011504.1:0-7500 GCA_019787425.1 Platygyra sinensis | reverse complement strand
CTCTTTTGTGAAGAAGAAACAATGTGAAGAGCTAAATCCAGCGGATCTAGTTCCTGTGAGACAAGATTGCAGACCGGTTCGCGATGATGTGCGACCAAATTGTATAAAAATTGCTCAAAAATATTTATCTGAAAGGGCTTTACGGTTCTACACTTCATTGGTAGCTGCTGATCAGGATAGTGATGACGCTGACTAGTAATGAATACCCAATAACTTGCGTAGTCACTGTGATAATACCAATTACAATGCCATACCCTAGTTATGGTACAGCCGTTGGTTTTATCCGATTGAAAGACAATAAATTAGGTTCATGAACATTTTATTTACTCTAACAGTTTACTAGCGTACACAACACGATGTACTACAGTTCGAGTAAACACTTGTAACTGCATTTTGGAATCTTTTTGAGAGGCAAACGTTGACCTAAAGGCAACTGATAATCGCGCGCGTGAGCTCTCCGCTCCCGTAAAGAGCGTGCCCTTAAACCTCACAAGTTATCAGTTTGCCTTTTCTGTGTATGCTCAATTTGATCATCTAGAAACGAATAAGAAACTATATTGTGCTTATACGTTCTCCATTCGGAGCAACGACTTGTAAGGTACATAGGCCAATATGCAACCGTCATTTATGCATGCACCGCAATGATATGTTTTTAAGCTAAATGATATGTTTTTAAGCTAAATTAGGTGTCTACTTTATGAAACGTATTCTCTTAGCCAAATAGCAGTCGCTAAGAAACTAAGGGAAACCTTATACTTATGGCTAAATATCAAGCTATGGCAACGACTTCCGACCATGAATTCGTTTTAAAATTGACGTTTTCGTTGCTGTTGCCGCCGTTGATGCCAGAGTTCCCTAATCATGGACCTCTCATGAAAAGAAAGACTTTGTAGACGTTAGTATACTTGAACTTGAAAGTAAAGTAACACCTATAAGGCTAAATCAAACGTCCTGAGCCGTAAACCTTTCCCGCAATCTGTGTCAGTAGGGAGTTTTAGTAACGTCGATGGGGTCGGCAACGAAGACTGTCAAAACAGTAAAGGCAATTCCCAGTCAGTTGGTAATGCCGGTTAGCCAAAATTGACAATAACGGGGGATGAAAAAAACACTGCATGTATCATAATAACGTTACGATAAATTGAAGATTTGATAATAAGGTAATAGGTGTACTTAGTAGAATCCAATTCGGTCTGTGATGATACGAGTGATGAGCAAAAACCGGAGGACGGCGCAGCGGGAGTGTGATTAGTTCAATCTTGAGTATGATTACAGACCGAATTGGTCTACACAAACGTTTGTTACAACTTAATCATAACTATATCAATATGTGCGATATTTTAGGATTTTTCGAAATCAAAACTCAAGAAATTCTGAGAGTTCTTGCCAGCAGTTAATGAAAAAAAAAATTTCATTGCGCAATTGCGATGGTGCGTGCAGTCCAATTATTTAGGCAAGACGCGTACTGGCCTATTAGCGGTGAAATCAGAACAGTTGATAGCCGATCAGATTTGCGAGTTTTGTTGTTGTTATGATTTATTTAGTGATGGTAACAAGACTTCGATTTCGTGTCGTCCAAGTCGGTCTGTAATCATACGAATGATAACAAAATCGATTTCTTTATCACGAGTATGGTTACAGAATGAATTGAACGATACGAAGTCTTGTTGCCAATTATTCATAAAAATTACAATTTCCGAGAAAAGGGAAAATAGCCAAGTTATGAAAAAAAGGGAAAATTTGCATTAAAATACTGAAAAAGGAGCCGTAAACTGTTGGTGATTGAAACCAAGGTCGCGATTGGTTGATTTAAACTACAACTTTGAATATGATTGGCTTATTAAACAGTCCGATAAGAAACTGTCCATTAGCAAACTGTCCGATAACAACTTGCCAGCTAATTGGTGGAAAATAGGATTTTTTTAAAATCAATCACAATCGGGGAAATAGTAATTTTTATGATTAATAAAGAAGGGAAAGAAGGAGAGAAAAGAAACGGTAAAAACTAGGGTGGAAGAGTTTGACTGTTTGTATGATATTCCCAATCTGCGTCGCCGTAATTCCAGAGGAATTCCACAGATTGTGGAATATCATGCAAAGCAACAAAAAACACTCGCGACGATGTATCTACATAAGGCTTTAAATTGGCGTTTTGCCTTGAGTGGTTTATAGTTGCCGCCAAGCTCAGGTCGGCATGAACGTCACCATAGTAAGGATCAATTCTGAAAATAAATAATAAACAAAATTAGTGTTTACAACTTAACACAAACATTGAGAACATTTCACATTTAATAAAAAGAAAATATGTACCGTGTCTCTATCGAGATTTAGTATAAATCTACTAGCGTACTATCACGAATACCGTTCTCTGATTGGCTACGTTACTCCTATCTATTCTGTGATAGATAGTGGGCGCGATCCATTTGACCAAAATTTCCGGAAATTCCGGTACAAAATCAAATGGAACAGAACGTTTCTGGAAATCCGTTTCGAAAATTGTGGACAACCTCCGGAGGTTGTCCTAAAATTCCGAAAAAACGGAATGCACGGAAAATCCCGTTCCATTTGACGATTTCTGCTCGGGCCCAGTTTCTCCGAACCCGGAAATCAACATGGCGGTCAATTTCAGTGCTCCATCTCACAAACGAGTGAAATACATGTATCTTACTTCAACATTATTGTAGTGGATTGGCCTCAACAAGCTTTAGTGAGTAGTGCAAAAATACATGTGAGCTACGTGAAATGTGAGCATAACTGCGCGAGTGAACAGCCCGCTCGTCATTCGAAAGCCAATCTTGAACTCGTCAGGAAAATATAGAGGTATCGTACCCTTAATGTAGTCGCGGACTCCTTTTTAATTCTTATGATAAAAGTTTTATTGATACCCTCACTAATACATCGTTTATTTCAACTTCAGTTTCGACGATCGAGCAACCCCAAAGCAAGTTAACTAAGGTAAAAGAGTCCTCTGTTTGATTTCGTATTTTCACGCGAAACTTACTTGGAGCGTGATGACCTGGGACGGGTTAGTCCAACAAAACGGAAAATACCGTTCCATTCGTCGCATGGAATACCCGGAATTTCAAACCGGAATATTTGGTCAAATAGAAAGCGCCCAGTGAGTAGAGGAAGAGGATTTATATTAATAATGTTTTGAACGACTAGTAGATTTATACTAAAAAAAAAATCGATTTCTATGCGTGATAGTTCACTCGGGCTGCGCCCTCGTCAACTATCACGCGATAGATAAGAGAACGTGATAAGAGAACGTGAAATGCTGTGGGACCGTCACGAGCCGTAGGCGAGTTTTTCCACAGCTTTTCGTGTCTCCCAAACTTTCATGAGTGTTTTGACAACTTGATAGAAACATGGACAACATGTTTTCTATTTCTTTTAGAAAACACCGCGATGGAAAAGAGGAAAACGACTTGTTAACTTTGATTATTGAAATTAAATGTGAATTCTCTCTGCTCGCGCCATTATTACGTCACCAGCTTGTGCTAGTTCTGTGTCTTGGTTAAACTTTTGGCTCTCGCGAGTAAGTTGAAACACATAAAGATAATTCCAAGAAATACAAAGGCGACAAGTCAAGACAAGACAACGGCAACACGTGATTATATAACGTCGTCTTGGAGGTAGGAAAAGTATTCGCCAAAATGCACTTAAGCCAGTAACTTACGCGAGGCTTTGGCCGCGGTGACATATGACCATCAGGGTGCAGGTCTTCCCTACTCTGGCGTACTCTGCCTCGCGCTCAGTTGCCTCCATCACTGAGATTACCTCCCCCGTGTATTCCGCCACCACCTCTCCTCTTTCTATGTCTCTTTTGGCGAAGGCGCATTTTCCTGCGCCTCGCGGGTCACTTGGAACGTCGTGCACCTGTGCAACAGAAGTGCGGAGACCGCATAATCATGTGATTAAACCAGATGAAAACATATTCAACAAAAAGGAGAGGAACGAAAGAGCCTCAAGTAAACACTCACCTCGATTGGAGGGACTGGTGGAGGATGCCTAGCCATGAATACAGAGATGTCCCTTAACATCTGCTCACTTCCAAATTCATGGCCAGGCGTACGGCGGGCGCGGTGAAGTCTAACATGGAAGTACCCTCTGTTGTTGTCTTGAACGCCGTAAACAGCATTAAACATTGGAAAGACAGAAATTGCCTTTTTGAGTTGCTGTTGACATAAAAATAAACAATTTTAGATCATTTCACCTTCAATGCCCTAAGATGTTATTATTTTGAACTTTTGTAACAATAATGATGATGATGAAGATGATGATAATTGTTTAATGACAAATCCATAGGAAAGTGAAAAGGAGATGAAGGAGGATATCTCTTTGTAGTTTATCACCTGATAATAAATTAAATTGAGACATTAATTATCTACAACTGTTTAAAATACTAACTTTAGAACTATACAATACATCGCAATGAAAGTACTTAGTGCTCACTAGAAATATTTGCAAGGTGACATCTCATTCTGTTATTAAAGGTGTTTAAATTTTCTGCCTCGGCAATTTCGAATTCTTTGGCAGGTTATCAGTTATACGTATAAAAAAATGTTTAAAACTATTTAAAATTGCAGATACCACCTTAAGTTTAAAGCGGTGATTATGTCTTAAGATCTCTTAAGGGCCGAAAATCATGTGCAAACATAAAAAAAATACTTACTCGATTAAATGAACTTCTTTTCATCAGGAACTTTGTTTGCCCGTGAACGCTATCGTCGTCGGTCCAAATTGAAACTGCTGTTTCATAAGCCGAAAAAAGCTCGGATGTAGACACAAAGTTTCCGTCAGCCGAAGTAACACATCGGCTTAGGAATTTTGTTAAAAGAGGAGATTTTGCTGCTCTCTTGTGCTTCAACATCACCCGTCTAACATTCGCATACGACATGTTGAATGACGTTGTGGCAACTGGAGAAGGCTGTAAGAGCTATTTTCCCACAGAGAAAGAATAGAAGTGTGACAGAGTGTGGGAATGCTTGTGAAAGCTGCACTGAATGGAATGTGACCATCTCGCTACTTCTCACGACTGCCAATCTGGTGTTTGCAGGCAAGTTTTCAAAATATTTGTATATGTTTTTGGGACTTTTTTATTTCATTAAAAAAGAGAAATATGTGAGGCACAGATGTTTCAATAGACCCTTTTAGTTCATGCATTGTATTGATGGAATGTTTTGCTTTTCAAACACCATGTGACTTGACATGTTATAATAATTTATGCTTAGATTTGCACATGATTGTGCCCTTCATTGCAACTGGAATATGAGCCCGCATTAATCCATGCAGAGTGCCTACACGTACACTTGTAGTGCAAATACCGTAGGTGTTCAATCTGTGAATCAAAACAGTTCAGATCTCTTTTCAGCCTTTGATTCTTTCATAACGGGATAATAGCCTGAGACCACAGGAGCCAGGAACGAATGAACTTGAAATGTTATCCAGGCTATTGATAGAAAGGAGTCAAGGTGATTAGCTATGGTGACTTACGCATTTTATAAAAGAAGGCTATTAACTCAGCTCATTTCTGGATATCTGGATTCAGGTAGGAAATGTATTTCTCAGTTTTAGGTGTGTTTGATTGGGTTGCTTGGTATTAGTTCTCACACCACTTGACGCCGACCAGTTCACTGGAGGCTGTTTTTTCCTTATTGTAATAATATACCGTTGTTTTGAATACAGCATGTGACTTTTTTCTTATATTCCATGGCTTGTAACCTGTATTCAGTGTGTCCCGGCCCAGACTTTTGTAAATGAACTCAACCATGCATTGCTCGCCACGGCTCCGTCCACTATTTGTTTGTTAGTTCTCTCTTCTATTCTTATAAGAAATGTTTTCTATTCGGCTGAACGAAGCGAAAGAGAATAGAACGGTAATTTAAACTTTGATTAAGGTATTGAGACTGGGGCAAAATTTCCGTACTGTTGTAACAATACTTTACGTTTATCGTGAATGCAGTAATTTCATACTTAACATTTACGAAGTTATTGCACGAGGCTAGGAGTCAAGACATCATGAAACATGTATGCATAATCATAAGGTTTAATATTCTTGGTTTGCAAACACATTACAATTTTGGTAGCCTGCAGGCTGGACAACAATACATTATAGATGAAAATGAAAATAGAGTTGAGTTCCCACAGGAGAGGAAATATGCTTTAATGCTTTCGTCATCTAAGATTGGCCGCTGTGATGTCAGGTGCAAACTAGCAATTGAACTGTTTGGTACTCTTCATTTCACATTAAACTACTAAATATACTTGTCTGCTGACCTAATGTTTGTATGGGTGATCATATGGTTTCAAGTTCAATTTGGAATTAATTCGCACAAGCTGAAATTGCACGAGCCACTTCGGTGAGTGTAATTTCATCTTATTAAAAAAACTCACAAGTGCAAATTAATTTCAAATACAAACAAAAAATTCAAATTGAACGACAAAACCGTATGATAAGTATTAAGGTAATCATACGGTTTCGAGTTCAATTTGGAATTAATGTGCACAAGTGAGTTTTTCAAAAAGCTGAAATTGCAGGAGCCGCTTTGGCGAGTGCAATTTCATTGGCTTACACAATTTTTCATTGTCTTTTGACAAATCATAATCCAGAATTACGATATGTAATTTGCACTGGTGTCACACTTTTTGCACCGGTGTTACACTTTTTGCATTGGTGTTAATTATGCTTGAAGTGCACTGCTCTCAGCCAATCAGAATCGAGTAATTTTTTTCATGTGTATTATTATTAATGATACAAATATAAAAAAAATCACGCAGAGTATTTTCGCATTTGCAGAGTTTTTGTATGAAATATTTGTTATTGATTTACATGATATCATTAGCCTAGAAAATTTCTCATAATTGTCTTTCGCTAATCATAATTCAGAATTATGGTGTGTAATTTGCACTGGTGTTTCACTTTTTGCAGCAATGTCACAATTTTTGCACTCTTGTTACACTTCAACTGCACTGCTGTCAGCCAGTCAATGTCAAGCAATGTTTTTCACATGACTAAAATATTAATGCAAAACAAAAAAAAACTGCTTTACTCTCAACAACACACAGAAAATATCATCTCGTATGTTGCATTTTGGGTAGCTTGATAAAATTCAAGGGGAGGGAGCTGAGGTTATTTCAAAGAGCATCGATGCTTTGTGCTAAAACAGTGAGAATTTGTAGTTGTAGGACGTTGTTTTGTTGCACAGTGGAGGTTGAGATCCTTTTTGAGAGACCAGTTGAAATGAAAAATGAGGTTACCTGGGAAAATGGCTTTCAAATCGGTGACGCTAACACTAAAATTGTCCCTTAAAATGCCTTATTTTCCAGACTAACGAGTAAGGCTTTACCTTTGTTGCCTTCAAGACAGACTCTTCCATCAAATGGAAGCTGGTGTATTCAAGAATTTGTTTTTGAGGTGAGATTTAAGGTTTCCAGTAAGGAGGGGCGTTAAATTACCAATCAGTGTAAATGTCAGACATGTATTGCTAGCCCGGTTTTCAA
>JAHPZR010011502.1:10000-16252 GCA_019787425.1 Platygyra sinensis | reverse complement strand
AGGAAAGAACGACATGTGGTTTGATGTCGTGCAGCAGTATGGTGACCTAGGAACGTTTCTCTCTGTTATTTCACTCATGAGCATTATCCTGTATTTCGTAACCAGTTCTGATAGTGGTTCCCTTGTGATCGATTGCCTTTCAGCAAATGGCGACCCAGAACCTCCTGTCGCCCAGCGGATCTTCTGGGCCCTGACGGAAGGCGCAACAGCTACAGCGCTGCTGAATGCAGGAGGCGAAGAAGGGCTTGTAGCCTTACAGTCAATGTCAATCGCGTCCGGTGTCCCTTACACGGTACTTCTGTGTTTCATGTGTGTGGCGCTGTGGCGCGCTGTAAAGATGGAGGGCGGTGACCTTGATCCACATGGTCCGCAGTTCAGCACCAGTCTCCTGGACGTCTTGAGTAGTCCGACAAGCGAAAGCGTCAGCAAGGTTGTACTAGCCATATTTGCACCTTGGTATTCGATGGGAAATGCTGCTTACAAGATCAGTGGCAAAAACGAGAAACCACGATGGGTGTACATGTTAATCCTTGCAGTTATGTTTTACCTCTGGATCATTCTGATGGCGGTAGAGCCTGTTGTAGACGCAATATCCTACGTTGGTTGGGCTATACTGATGGGCTTCTTTGCCTACGCCACATCCATTCGCTATTCCATTCGATTGAAATACGACATCTATGGAAACAGCGTGGAAGATTTCTTTGCAGTGATGGTCTTGTACCCCTTTGCAGCCTACCAGATGGAGCACCACATGGATCACGCCTATGACCTGGACCGAACAGACTATCCCATGGTGGAGAAACCGGACAAGCCTAATGGCTACCGTGCGAGTGGCGCATACGGGTACAGAGAAGAAACCCCAGCAAATGACAAAGCCTATCATATGGATCACGCCATAAAACGACCAGGGAAAGAACACTCCCAGTCAGATGGAAATTGGACACCTTCGATGTCCCATCTTGGGAGTCATACCAACCCAGCCACCGATGACGACTTATCAATGCGATCTGGAAATTCTAACTGGTCCAAGACTAATGTCGTTTAATGACACAGACTTCACTAACTCATGTTTATTGAGTTGGCTTTTCAGTGATTAACTTTTATAATCATTTAATGTATTCATGTGTGTTTGGTCTCCAACCAAACTCACAAATGTGAATATAATCATAGCTTAACACAGCTATCCCATACTTTGTTGGAATTCCATACAGTAAGTTTTTGGTAGCAACTGACAAATACGCCATGACTATTATGCCGTGTATTTCTAGTATTTGCGAGAACATTTCAGAGTAAAATTAAGGGAAAAATTAAGGCAAAATCCGCATGACAGGGGATCGAGCATTTTCGGTATGTAGGGGAGAAAAACCTGGTACCAGGATAATTTTAGTTATTTCACGGTCCTTCTTACATTTTCTTAAAGCTTGAGATCGATATAAATAGCTGCTTTAACTCTGAAAACAGGTTTTCAAGGGGAAAACTCAAGAAAACAAATTTCAAATTTCAGAGAAACTGTGCAAACACAAGTAAAATTTCATCCGGCATCAATTTCAAGTGATCCATACACAACCTCGTTCCCAGGGTCTCGAGAGGCCCTGGGAACGAGGTTGATCCATACAAAGTTCAAAATTTGTTTTAAACAATCGCATAGAAGTTTGCACAATTTTCGGTACAAAGTTTTATTTTGTCCACTTATTACTTAGCCTCCTACGCAGACGTCGTACTCGAACTTGTGGTGGATTCCTTCTTAAACATTAAGTAACTCAACTTCCTGATAAACGAAATTTCATTTCTGAATCTCTTTTGTCATTAATATACCAGTCTATTCAATTTATATAAACAGTTTTTTGAGCGCGAAATCAGAGCTTCGCTTTTTTAAATCTGACTTCACGATGCCGTCATGAACACTGAACACGTTTTTTATATTTTCCACATCTTCTATTGAAATGTTTCTGTAACTAAGGAAAACGAAAGATACATTTTTACGTCTGAATTTTTTCATACTCATTTCGGAGTATATATGTTAGTTTTTATAAGCTTTTATCTGCTTTTATAACATAACGAATTTGTCGCATAAATGCTTTCATAGCAGTTCCACTATTTTTTCTTATCAACTAGGCAATGCAATTTTCTAGACAGTAATTAATGAAATTTTCTAGACAGTAATTAATGAAACAATAACTGTATCTAATGTAGGGTACGTATTTTTAAGCTGTGGGTGGAATATAGATCTTTCGTTTTATAGCAACCTGTTTGATTTGACTTATCCTATTTATCTCGGGATCACCCGTATGAAAAAGTCGGGAATACTAGTCATCTCGCCTGGGGATATAAATCAAAGATTCTGGTCTCACTTAAAGGGTTCGTGACGAAACACCGCTATTTTTTAGCTGTCAAAGCATCAACCTCGTCAAAGCATCTTTCAGGGTGTATTCGAGGAAATATCAGGGAGCTTAAAATCCACGACGGCAACGGCAGCGGCAACGTCGCTAAACAAAAGGTTTAATGAGCAGAACAATAGCTGTGCACGTGCGTTATAATTCTTGGTACATTTCTTTGTCGTCCTATGCAAAACTACAACGTGATGTGACCAAGATCTGTGTTGTCTTGAGAACCAGAACCCCGACGGCTGATTTTTTAAATTTTTATTTCGGATTTAGCTATGTGTCCTAGATTCAGTTTCGTGACAGCCTTGGCAGAGATAAACGAGGTAAATGACTTCAGAGTATCGCGAAATTCGTAGATAAAATATAGGTTTATTTTTCAATCGACGTTGTCCTCGGCGTCGCCGTCGTGGTTTCTTAGGCCCCGTTAACACGGGTCCGGACAAATCGTTGCAGGGACAAAAACTTGCACGGTTTCACCTTGCATTTACACGGAACCGGCGGAACTAGACGAGTTTTTGAACGGCTAAGTGTGCAAGTTTGGGACCTGAAAAAAGCAGGTCAACTTTTTGACCGGCACGGTTCCATATTTGTACGGACCCGTGTAAATACCCGAACCGTGCAACTTTTTGCTCAGATAGCGCGGTTATGGCCTGGAATCAAATGCCGCGACTGGTCTAAACTTTGCACGGATCCGTGTAAACACCACTGCAACAGAATTTGCACGGATCCGGCACGGATCCATGTAAACAGGCGGTCCAGGAACAAAATTCGTCCGTGCAAAAATTTGTCCGGACCCGTGTAAACGGGGCCTTAAGCTCCTTAATAGGGACCTTACGCACGGACGGCGACGGCGAGGACGACTCCTGGCCCCAGTTGTTCAAAGGCTGGATAACGTTATCCAGCGGATAAATCACTATCCAGTGGATAGCGTGGTTTGTTTTGTTAACACTTATCCACTGGATAGCGATTTATCCGGTGGATAGCGCTATCCAGCCTTTGAACAACTGGGGCATGGTTAAAAAAAGTGTTACTATTTTACTTTGGAATTTCGCATTTATTTGGAACTATCCAGTGTGTCTGTCGTTACTAAAACTTGCCCCTGCTGAATATGCTACGAAAGTGTTCAATTCGAAATAGAAATACGAAAATTTAGCCGTTGTGGTTCACGTTCTCCAGACAATGCAGAATTTGGTCATTTCACGTTGTTGCTTTGCAGAGGACGGCAAAGAAATGTACCAAGAATTATTACGCACGTGCACAGCCATTGTTTTTCTCATTAAACCTTTTGTTTGGTGACGTTCTCGTTGCCGTCCCATCGTGTTTGGAGCCTGAAGGTCCCTGTAAGGGAGCTTAAGAAACGACGACGCAGCCGCCGATGACGACCCCTGGTAGAAAACAAATTTATCTTTTACCCCCGGGATTTTACAAGCGAAATTCGCGATTGTCTAGACCTGTTCTGTACGCCAATAGCTCTAAAAACGTGCTCAGACTAAATATGCAATTACATTGTCCAATCCCAAATGGAAATACCAAAAATTAGCAGTTGTCGTCCACGTGCAGTAGACGACGCAGACTGATTTGGTCATTTCACGTTGCTGTTTTTGTAGAGGACGCAAAGAAATGTACAAAGATTTATAACGCACGTGTACAGCTATTATTTTATTATTAATTAAACCTTTGTGCACACCGACAACATGGCGGATTCGCCTTGATATTGAGCTCTTTCAGTTGAAAAATGGCTATAGCTCACCAACGAGCATGGGCACCCCAATTTTTTTTCCGGTCATTGTAATCAACTTATCATAAACTTTGCTTGAGGAAAGACTGATCTGATTTCTATTGCTGAAAATTGAATAAATAGCGAAAATAGCAAGTAAACTGTGGTCTTTTCTATTTTGCCCTATGGTAACCATGTCAAGAAATTTGGTTGAAATTTTAATCAAGGATTCAGCTTTCTGTCTAAATCAAACTTAAAAAGTTTATTTGTGTCCGATACAACGCATTGACTCCAGTTTAATGCGTGTTCTCATGAGGCTCGGTCACAAAAATTTACAATTATTACTGGGAATGCGTTCTTGTAATAAACGTGAAATAATGCCAAAATGGGTCATTTTCAATGCCCCCGTGCTCCTTAATGAGTATGGGCACCCCCCTTTTTTATTTCAAAATTGAAGTTCTCATATGATAAATATTCAGTGGGCAAAGTTTGAACGAAAATCTATTGTCAGTTTTATTTCAGGGGAATTACCTTAAGGTCCGGTAATACGGGCAACATTTTTGTTCAACTTGTCTCGCGACATCGTTGCATTGCAAGTTGAAACACATTGTTGCGCGTATTACCACGTTTGTGACCAACTTGTCTCGCAACAAAATACAACCGGCCTTCCAGATTAGTACGATCGACATCCTGTTAAAATTTCACTTTTCGTCGCATTCCACACGAAGAAAATATGATGGTGCTCACGATTTGAAAGGAATTTGAAGAATATTTTGAGCCTATGACCTGCTATCATAACTGAGAAAATCCCAATATGCAAAATACGTCTAAATTATTCAATTGAAACCTTTTTTGAGATAATAAAACGCATAATGAAATGTTTTACGCTTGACTTCGATGGTACCTGATTAATCTTACGAATCCCGTTGAAGCCCTGATTTTTTCAGGCTTCTTCCTTCCAATTGCTGAAATTGGAAAATTTACTGCGATGATCACTCTTCACTTCATCCACAACCGCAGTACAAATATGAATTATTTCATACATATTTCACATCACTTCACTGCACGGGAAAATATGAACTCAATAAATTGACCACGCTCCCCAATGTGTGGCTTCGTAGCTCAGTTGGTAGAGCATCGCACTGGTATCGCGGAGGTCACGGGTTCGAATCCCGTTGAAGCCCATATATATTTCGCAGCAGTTTAGGGACCTTACGCATCTACAACGGCGACGGCGAGGACGACGCCTAGTAAAAATGTGTTTCTATTTTAATTTGGAATTTCTTATTTGTTGAGATTTATTCAGTGTGTTTGTCGGTATTAAAAGCTGCCCCTGCTGAATATGTTACGAATGCGCTCAGTTCCAAATAGAAATACGAAAAATTAGCCGTTGTGGTTCACGTTCTCCAAACAACGCAGAATTTGGTCATTTCACGTTGCTGTTTTGCAGAGGACGGCAAAGAAAGGTACCAAGTATTATAACGTACGTGCAAAGCTACTGTTTTGTTCTTCACATCTATTGTTTAGTGACGTTCTCGTTGCCGTTGCCGTCGTGTTTTGCGTAAGGTCCCTGTTTACAAGCCCTGTTCCGAACGCAAGCGACCCCGACCTCTGTAGATATTTGGTCGAACGCCACCATTTAGGCTGAATCCGTTCCCTCGTTTTGCCCGATCCGACTGCAGCTGATTAGCTATTGATTATTTATTATGATCAATTAGCATCCATAGGCCAATTTCGATACATCAAAATTCTAGATCTAGCTTGGCTCCGAGGCTTAGGAAAGAAAAACGAAGGAAATCATATCAAAGTTGAGCCACTTGAGCAAGGAATTAATTAATTTATTTTGTGAACTAGCTAGATGCAACAAAACGCATTAACCATCATACCGCTGTCAGTTCAACATTTAACACTTTTTTTAATATTTTAAACAACACCCAATAATATTCATTTTATGCGCAACTAACACAAATAAAGACAATGCGAATGCTGCTTTGGCCTCTTCTAATAATTAACCTTGAGAATTCTGGGTTGGATTTGATGAGGAACTACATATTTTTTTCAGAATAACAGAACTACTATCCTACCTGGTGACACCCGACGAACTACGAACGAGTTGCCTGACGTTGGCACCAAATTAGAAGCTTGGAGGCT
>JAHPZR010011502.1:0-7500 GCA_019787425.1 Platygyra sinensis | reverse complement strand
GTTTGTGAATAATTCATGTTACAGTGGGTGTAGCATGTGATGAATGGTAAATGCGAGAAGGTGAGATAAGCATTTTTCTTTGCGACCCCAAGACATTTTCACTTCAGTTGTGAGAGCAAGATTTCAAAGTACTGTTTTAAAGCAAGCTCAAGATGTTCAGATGTCATTTATAGAAAAAAAAATGGAACAAGTTAGTACTTTGAGGCTTTCTTAGCCTTTCATACGATCATGACTGCAAGACAGCTTTGTGAAAAAATAGAGACTGTGATAAGTAGGTAACTAACCAGACTGCATTAGACCTGTGAAAATTCAGCGGAAAATTTTACGAGACCCAAAGGGTTTTGAGCAACCATATGCTACTCCTACGCTAAAAGGTTTTTCTCTCCACGCAATAGCATCCCACAAATATTTTTTTTCCGTTTGTACTGGTCTTCCTCGCATTCGCACTGTTAACTGTCTCATACTCTATGTTGCATTTCAGTGAAGGAAGACCGTCACGAAGTGATTTATCAATTTTGGTGGCTCACAATGATGACCCAACAGGTAATCAAGATATTAATAATCAATGATAATCAAGCTGTAATAGACCGTAAGCTTCAAATACAAATGCAGTACATATACATACATGTATATGGTAATAATGATTAAACACAAACAATCAAACAAAGAAAAAAGTTGAAACTCGGTTGATTTTAACAATAAATAATAAATTATTGTTTGACTGAACAAGCCATGCATAGCACTGATTCTGAATATCACAGTGGAAAATAGATCTTCTGATTATGTTTGTCCGATGAAAATTAGAATTTGTTTGAGAATTTGATATGGAAGGTATCTTTTAATTTTTCATTAGAGTGCTTACATACATGTACTTCCTGTGCATGACAGATGGTACAAGAGGTATTTTTTAAACTTTCTGATATACATATAGTTATTAGTTTTGGTAGATTTACCATGTGTATATCATTGGTATAGGTAGGCACTGGACTCCAGATAAAGCAATTTGAGGTCTTGGACTTAAATAAGACACCTTACTCTGATGTATTATCTCATATTGCTCAAGTATAAATTGGAACCTGCAAATTTAATGTTAGGGGTAACCTTGCAGTGCATTGCATTCCAGAGCAGTAGAAATACTCCCACTTGCTGGAGTTAGGGAAACAGGGATAAATCTCTCTACCTGTGTATAAATAAAGAATTTATCATAACGTTATTTATACTGTGTGTATAAAATAAAGCTTTTGTATGTATGCATGTATGTAATATGTACCCCACACAGACTTACAATGTAGGCCCCATTTACACAAGTCCAAACAAATTTTTGCACAGACAAAAACTTGCATGGTTCCGCCTTGCATTTACATGAGAGCATTGGAACTGGACAAATTTTTGAACAGCTAAGAGTGCAAGTTTGGGACCTGAAAAGAGAAGGTCCCAAACTTGCACACTTTACCTGTTCAAAACTTTTTCCAGTTCGGCTGCTCTAGTGTAAACCCATGTCTTTATCTTTGTCCATGCAAAAATTTGTCCAGACATGTGTAAACGGGGCTTGATTCACTGATGTATCATTGACATACATGCACATCACTGAACTTTTGTGTGAACTTTACAGACCAGATGTTTGTGTTTTTCCCTGATGAACCTAAAGTTGGAATAAAAACAATTAAACAGTGAGTAAAACATTGCATAATTTATTATAGCATTACTTATTAAGTTAGTACTATTAATATTATTTTTATGGTGACTGATTTACGAAAGAAAAAATATCTTGCAACCTTTATATACAAATGATGTCTGCACATACAAAGGCTGTGAAGTTTTGTTGCAATAATGTTCCCGTCTTTGCAGATATTGCAACCGAATGCAAGAGGAAAACATCAGCAGGGCAATAATAGTTGTGCAGATGGGCATGACACCGTCGGCAAAACAGGTGAGACTTGCTCAGAACTCTAATCTGGAGTGTTATTACTGAATTCAAGTGCAATACTCTCTGGTAAATTAATAAGTGACTCTATAGTTTTGTCTCTGGGTTCATGACTGGATACCTTCTCATGTGTAGTTTAGCTCTCTCTCAAGAATCTGGGGCAAATTTTTTATTGTATATTTTATGACATTTTTGGGATTTACAGAAGGCCAAAGCGATTTATGATAATCTAAAATCTGATAATTATCATAGGCCTGCAATGTGCACAGAGGGCTAGAGTATTCATTTTACTCACTGTGATTCACATTAAGCATCATCAAGGAAGTACATGTACACTGACATGGTTATGAATCATACTTAAAGGATATTACACAGTGGCGAGAAGATATGAATTTTATGTTCGAGTAGCAAGAACAACATTGTTCTTGCCATAAGAACGTAAAATTCATATCTTTGAGCAAATGTGCAATGTTCTTTTTATTATATAGACATACTGATGATGGCATATTTGACTCGAAGATTTCCGACCACTTATCAAAGATTTCCGAAGACTTTCCAAAATTGTTCCAAAGGCCAGACAAGCATTCCTGAACACTTTCTGAAACTTTCCAAAAATGTCCCAAGATTTCCAAAGATTGCTGAAGACTTTTGAGGAAGACCCGAAGATGTTTCTATGATACATGTACATCAATGGATTTAAGTACAATTTAGGAGACAAAATTGATATTAGTGAAATCATTGATATCTTCACTAGTGAGGATATGGAAAATACACCACTTGAGTCCCAGATTTAGTTTCATATGAATTTTACAAGTGGTGTATTTTCCAGTAAAACACTTAATATGTCTATCTCATGTCACTCGTGATAAAATATTATTGTATTTTCAGTCATTAGTTGACTTAGCACCAAAGTACATCTTGGAACAATTCATGGAGGCGGAACTCATGGTAAACATCACAGAACACGAGGTAGGTCTCCATAGTTTTCAGTTATCCTCTTTGCCCTTAATTGAAACAAATTGTGAATTAACCATTGGATCCATTTATTTTACATAATGACTTCTTTAAAATGCCTTGCAAGCATCCAAACATTGCAAATTCGAAAACAAATCCCCCAGTCAAGTTGACATTACCTGTAATAGTAGTAGATCCTCCAGATTTTAAAGGGGCATTGTCACGCTATTTGGCAACTTTATAAAAAGTTAGAAAGTGCCTTCACATCATTTGAATTCCAAAACTAATGATCTAGTTTTGTTATTTAAGACTATTTGAAGGTACTGAAACTGTTTCCTGTCGCCTGTTGCTACGGATGGCACGGATGGAAATGGATGGAAATTTGAAAAAATTGGCCAATTTTTTCAAGTTTTGATGCCACGAGTTCCAAAAATCCTCAAGAAATTTGTTATGGTTAGCCCTCTCTGATAAAATTCATTTGATATCTTCATCGTAGCTTTACAGAAGCTTTTTGTTTATGATTAAAGCCTTAAAGTAATGATTTTAGCACAGAATTGACCTAAAACAGCAAAATTCTTGTGACTGTGCCCCTTTAAATGTGAAATGAAAATGGGTCTTGTCCTGGTTATGAGAGTGAAGTCACTCCATCTTGATTTGCCGGTGCAACTACATGCAGGCCATCTGATAGGGTACAGAAAAAATGGAAAATTATGTGGAAATTTTCGGCAATATTATGCGGAAGAAAGTGATGATCATGCGGAAAAGATGCCAGATTATGCGGAAATTTCTAAAATTAATAAAGTTGTTCCCTTGGCTTTTTCAAACTTATAAAATACATGTGAATGTCTTACCGAGAATTTACACTGTAACTCCTTCATGACATGTTTGACCTTTTGTTGCCATTCGTGGACAGGTATTTCTTCATTCAATGCAGTTTTTCCATAGTTTTTTCTCTGAAGCTTACTGTAGTAACCAGGCATTAAATCGGACGAGTAAAACTGGATACTGGAAGTTCGAAGACTAGAACCCAGGCCCATCACCAGAAGATGCATGGAATGCCTGGAGGTTTAAAATTCTTTACAAACAAAAAGGCGCGTTTTGGTTGCTGTTTTGGGTGAATGACTTCTTCAAAATGATCAATCTTTTAGCTATTTTTGCTTCTGAGGATGGTAAGCAGTTGCTTTCTCGCTTATATGTGACAATTTTCTAGTTTTGTGTGGAAAAATGCCTCGAGGATGAGGAGGATGCGAAGTAGGCTAATTATGCAGATCCACACCACCGCATCCTGTCAGATGCCCTGTACATGTAACAGGGAGGGTAACATCCTGAAGTCCATCAGTTAATGAATTCAACCCCGTCATTGCACACCTTACAGAGTCAGTGGTAATCAGAGTAATGACAGCCCTGGTAAAAATAAAAAATGGTCGAGTCATAAGCGGAGTCATAAGCTCGGCAGAATACACTATTTTACAGTTGTGTGCTTAGTTACCTGGCCATGAATGCAAGTGAGGCGGGAAGTGACCTTGCTTTGATACAGACCTCTCTGCTTTTCTCATGGAAATGCTAACTAGTTAGCATAAGAACAACTTGATTTACACAACAAAAGCAGTAGGGTCTGTATCAAAACAAGGTCACCTCCAGGCTCTGTGCCATTCAAAGGCCAGGTCACTAAGTAGGCAACTGTAAAATGGTCTATTGGAGTCAGAAGAATCAGAATGTTTCCATATCTTCCGATTCCATTTACGATTCCATCGCTAATGATCCAGTGAAAACTGCATTGTCGGAGTCGGAAGCAGAAGCGGAAGAACAAACCAAACACAAGACCAAGAAACAAACTTTGTGATTGGTTCATGAAAACCAGCCATAAGGGCTATAACCCATGGCACCTGTTATGGGTGCACCATGTTTGTTTGAGGGCCCTTGAACTTGGCTGTTTTGGATACAATTCTCCTACATTGTAACAAGTTTGTTATGGGGGTGAAGATTAGGGTTACACGTCACTCGTCCCTGCATATATAAAACATTTTGCACAGATTGCAATTAGTTATGCCTGATGCTTGTTCTGATTTGATTGTGCTTAATTCTTTAGTTACTTTTGAACACTCTTTAAATCAAAGTTGAATATTTGACCTTAAGTTTGTATTAAACTTGACTTGTTTTCCTGTGTTCCTCAATTTAGCTCATTCCAGAACATGTTCTCATGACTCCAGATGAAAAAGCAGAACTTCTTCAGAGATAGTATCCTTATTATAGCTGTGACATAATATATTTTTAGGCTGTACTCTTCTCTGTGCAGAGGCATGATTAGTGTGCACTAGCCTCAACCAAATTGAACAGTCCTGGTTGGAGCCAAGGCCGGGGACATTGTGTTTTTTCCTTGGTCAAGACACTTTACTCTCACCGTGCCTCTCTGCACCCAGGTGTATAAATGGGTACTGGTGAATTTAGTGCTAGGGGTAACCCTGCGATGGAGTAGTATCTTATCCATTGAGGAGAAGAAATACTGCTAGTCACTTCATGTTATGAAAGCTGGAGATAAAAGGTGGCCTGATAGGCTGTTTGGCTCACATGTGCACATTAAAGTGCCCATATCATCAAAATTTTTATTTTCTTACCTGATTCTATATATCACCCAATGAACTTCTGCAAAAGAAAATGCGATTTGGATAAAATGCAATCTTTTTTAGAAGTTTTAAAAACATTCAAATTTGCCGCCATTTTGGTCCACCATTCGCACCAGTCTTCCCCTGGTTTGGAATGAGTTGTGATGTAGATTAAGGAACACATGACTTCAGGCTGACTTATCTCGCTTGTTTTACCTCTGTAAATTAAACTTAGTAGCTCATACCAAATGCTGGAAAGGAGCATTTTGTATAGACTACGAAGTAAAATTTACAGAGGTAAACCAAGCGAGATAAGTCAAGCCTGAAGTCATGTGTTCCTTAATCTACGTCACAAATCTGAGCACGTCGATGATGTGATCAGCGGCACCGGTAGACCGCAATAAAATAGGATTTTCAGGTTTTTAAAACTTCATAGAAGATCGCTTTCCATCCAAATCGAAAATTTTTTCGCCAAAGTTCATTGCATGGAATAAAGGATCAGATGGGAAAATAAAAATTTTGACGATATGGGCACTTTAACTTTTTCTCTTCTCTGAACCCTTGCCGCAGAGTACTCTAACGTGATGTCATGACAGCCAATATGGGTGTCTCAAAATGATCAAACTGTGGCTGTACTTGTGACCAAACCCATTCCTGTGGGATCTGAACTCTTTTCTTATGAAAACACTTTCTTTTGTGAAGTATATATGAAATAATTCATAATTGAACTGCGGTTGTAGATGAAAGTAAAGAGTGATCATCGTAGCAATCTACAACCGCAGTTCAATTATGAATTATTTCATGTATACTTCACATCATTTCACTGCATGGGAAGATATGAACTCAATAAATTGACCTCACTCCCAATGTGTGACTTCATAGCTCAGTTGGTAGAGCATCGCACCGGTATCGCAGAGGTCATGGGTTTGAATCCTGTTGAAGCCCTGATTTTTTCAGGCTTCTTTTTTCCAATTGCTTAAATTGGAAAATTTACTGCGATGATCATTCTTCACTTTCACACTTTTTTTGTTGCAGTAAATTAGCATGGTGCTGGCCATGTGAGTGAAAATGCTCTTTAACTTACAGAAGGGGCTGTGACACAATTTACATTTTGGTAATACACCATATTTGTATTCCCGGTTTTGGCCTGGAACTAGCATGCAACCGAGGCTAATGCAGAGGGTGTTTTCACCTGCAAGTTTTGACGTTTATCTCTTTTTAATGTTTTTCCTCCGTATGAGTCTCTATTTAATACCGAGAATACGAATGTGGCCTGGTTTTAACCCAGATCTGCTAAATAAGTGAATACCGAAGTTGATATGAAAGACTTTTGCATTTTCTGACCATTTGCGGTAAAATTGATCCTGTAATTATTAATATTTCTTTTTTTATAAGAACTGCAAAACGTTCCGTTACTACCATGTAAAAGGCGTGAAAAGTAATTTTTTTGATGTCTCGCCTCACATTTCTATCACTGTCAACAGAAATCAAATCTGAAACTTTTGCATATCTGACACTTGTTTTTGATTTGGTGTTGGCAGTGCATTGAGAAAATTGATGCAGCTCAATGCTTCTTTCACAAGGCGTGGCCTCAACATTAACTCTGTCTCACTAAAAGAGAGTGTTTTCCTGAACTAAACTTTTAGTAAACTCAAGGAGCATCAACTTCCTCGTATCCAGTCCGGTGATCCGGTGGCGCGGTATTTTGGACTCAAAAGAGGGCAGGTAAGCTGGGGCGAAATGTCATGACCACGGACTGACCAATGAATGGGTGTGAGAAAAAAAAACGCGAACATGAGGCACCATGCACCTCCCAGAAGGCTTGAAATGATTGGCTGCGAAAAACAATTACACAAACAATAGAAACAATGCTAACGCTTAGAATAATGCAGTGAGTGAAACAGAGATGGAATAAAATTACACGTTCTGAGAATGTGTGTTGCTTCCAAAAAAAAGTCAGTGGAACACCGCCTTATGGTCACCCCTTTGATACGTCCACCTTGTTATTAGGTCTTATTA
>JAHPZR010011501.1:0-11584 GCA_019787425.1 Platygyra sinensis | reverse complement strand
AACTTTATTTCAATTCAAATCTTTTCTAACAACAGGCAGGTTTTGAAAGGCTTCTCTAAACAAGCTAAGCCTCTAGAAACGAAATTGACGCATGTGGTACATTTTTCCCCATAGGTACGAGAAATGCTCCGTGTCCATGACAACAATGGCTCACGCATGCTCAGACTCATCACAGAACAGTTCCTTGCGGACCCAAGGCTCCAAATATGGAAAGAGCAGGGCACCTCAATGAATGACAAATGCCGCCAACTATGGGATCAGCTTGGTGCACTGTGGGTGTGTGTAGTGTTAAACCCAGACAGTACTCGTGCGGAAAAGACTGCGTGGAAACAACAGCTAGAAACCTGGAGCAGACAGGAAGTTTGCCGTTAGAAAACCCGGATGCTCAAGCCGCAGATGAGAACGACGAAGTTGCAGACGAGATTTGTACGCGCCGTACTGTGTTTTTCAGAGCAGTCCAAGCTTGTGACTTAGACTGGGAAGACTACGATTTGAAATGTATCATTGGCCGTGATGGAGACGATCAAGAAAGTGAATATTTGACGTGGAAAGGTGAGCACTCGAATAGGCTATGATAAAAAAGTGCGAAACAAATAGCATCACATAAAAATAGAGTTCAATAGCTTTCATATGATAGTCACACACTAGGTTTGATCAACAGACGTGAAAGTTAGAACAACCTTGTACAGCAAAATAACCAGCACCACGTAAAAGTCGCCTTCATAGCTTTTATTTGAATGGTCACACACTAGGGTTTGATCAACAGACGTGCAAGTTAGAACAACCTTATACAGCACAATAACCACATGAAAGTCCTCTTCAATAGCTTTCATTTGAATGGTCACACTCTAGGGTTCATTAATCTCCAAACGTAAACGTTTGCACGACAAATGTGATCCAACGACAGCGTACATATTAAAAGCGGTGAATTTTTTTGGCTTGTTTTAACAGAGGACGTGCCAATGCCGCTGCTCGTGTAGATGCTTTGCGGGCTCATGGTTATCCTCAAGAAGCTCTGCGATTGGCTGTCGCAGTAGCACGTGGTATGAAAGAGGAACAGCTGGAAAAAGTCTACGAGATGGAAGCACTGCTGGAGAAGTTCACCGAGGAAGACATTGCAAAGAAACTTTGCGACGAAAGCACGGAAAAAGACGAGTTTATAGAAGGCTGGATCGGACATCAACTGGATCCTATTGTTGTACTTTACGATACACTTATCGAGGAAGCCATCGGTCCTCAAGAGAGTGAATTAGACTCTATGGAAGACACAGAATTTCACAATATGAGAACTTTTACAAACGTTCCACTTCCGGAATACGGGACCGTAAATGACAACTTACTTGACATTAGCTCTTGAAGTAGCGCTCATGGGGCTCGGGCAACAGCGAACAATCCCCCTGGGATTCTATTCCCAGGATAAAGCTTGTCGTCAAGAGGAACATCTCATCGCGCAGCTAAATCTGCTGAACTTTGATAACATGCTTTATCCTGTTCTCAAAACACAAACTGAACTTCTATTGAAGAGCGGGCCTTTCAGCAGTCTGGGACTCGGAGATGCAGAAGAACAGCATTCCTATGCACACGTTTGCGCGATTTTTGTTCAGTAAATTTGTGAAGAAGGATTTGGACCTTGCTTTCAAGCTGGGCCTCCGTGCCATGCGTTTCTTAGCGTTGGAAGACTTTACTGGGGACATTGCGGATGAGGAGATACCCCTAGTGGTCCTTACAGGTCAACTCGATTGTACACGTTGGGACATTTGCAATCACAGCAGTGCGAGCTCGCCTCTCGCCTACTAAACGCTGCTAAGAACTCGACTGACCGGTTGCCAGCTATTCTGCAAGCCTCCCAACAGCACATGCACTCTGCGCCTCAGCTCTTCCGACTCGCGCAGGACGCGTTCAAACTGTCCAGCAATGAGACGTCAGAAACACGTGACATCGGCATGCTTAAGTTTCGCGATGGAATTGGGACTGAAAGTTTTGCGCATGACGCTCAACACCCGCAACTGGAGAAGGCGCGAGATGGTGCAGTGGCTGATAGAGTGCGCCGTGGAGGCTGGCACGTCCGCTCTCAGTCTTGTCATGAAAAACTGGAGCACGCTGTTCACGCCAACAGAGGCAACATCTTTAGTGGCGACCACAGTCATGGCACCTGCCACAGCGTCACGCCTTGAACTCTCAGTAATCGAGAGAGAAGCGCTTCTGTGTTGCGCAAGAGCGCTGCACTGCAGTGCGCCAGCCGGGATCCACAGCGGTGCTCACTCTCCACGTTAACACTCTGCGAGAAGAACCCTGCGGCTTTCGAGGCAGCCTACCGCCTGGTTGTGGAGTCAGCAGCTGTGATACCTCCAACACAGCTCTTCGCAATTGCGCGCTACATGGATTACCGCGGGTACCCTCAGAGAGCCTTTAAACTCGCCACCCTGGCCATGAAACACTTCACCTTGGCTTACAACCAAGACAGCCACCCCTCCATAGGAGATATCCACTGGGCATGCGCTTTGTCCCAGGCTCTAGGCTACAACGAACTCACACAGATCATTCCGCTCATTATCAAAGCGGTACACTGTCCGACAGTGCTGTCAGATCTGCTCTTCCGATGTACCCTTGCGAAAGCTGCCGCTGAAGAGGCCCAGAATGGGCAGCAGTACTTTATCAAGGACAACTGTGGACTCAACGTGACGAAGAGCCTCTTAGGCAACTTCTGGAGGCCACCATCAGTGCCTATGTGAACACTGCGCATAGCAGGTTGAATCACATCAGCCCCAAACATTACATGGATTTTGTGACATTCCTGAGCAAGGCACAGGAAACTTTTCTGTTAGCAGTCGACGGAAACGGTCGGTTCCAAGCGCTGATAAACAACATGAAAACTTTGTACAAAGGAAAGAAGAAACTTATGCAGTTAGTTAAAGAAACATTCGGATAAACTTCGCTCGTTAGAATAAAGTTTGAAATATAAATTATTTATGAAATGAACATTCACAATTGTGCTAAGAGATGAAATATTATTGCGTTGCGATAGGCGATTATGAGAAAATTGTAGATATTACATTGCAAATTTATGAAGAGTTCTCTCCCTGTCTCTGCTTCACTCGCCTCTAAACTTGGAACTTGAGAAACAAATGTTGATTTGGACCGCTGGTTACCGTTTCAGTTAATCAGTGTGCCCTTAGGAGTGGTTTAAATTAAAATGTTTTCAAAGATTTAGGCGGTCTGATGAGTGTTGTGTCTCCTTGCATGGGTGAATAGCACATTATTGTATATTTTAAAATTAACGATAGTCGCGCTTTCATGCTTGAATGGAACCACAATGCCAATATCCGTGAACGTTGGAAATAAATTGTCCCTCTCCCCTCGAACTTTGACGCAAGAAGTGGGTCTAATTATGACCCGCCCCCAAAAAATAACCCTTCATTGCTCTGCGGCCTTGCCCCCTCTGAGTTCCTGTTTTTTTTTCCTCTTATAGCTGGAAATTTGTGTTGTTGTGCCTTTCATATTGTCTAGTTTGGATGTTTTCACCAATCAGTACTGTACAAGGCTTCTTTTTTCGCCGCTCTTGAGTTCGATCTTCGTCGTTTTGCTTTCAGCAGAGGAGTGTGGGCTCCTTTCCTGATCAGCGGTTGGTGCTTGAGCCCTATTTTTACATGCGCCTATACTTCAGGTACAAAAAGGCTCGCAAAACGCAGTATTGGCGGTTGTCCATGTGACGTCACTGAAATTCAAACTAGAAAACTATTGATCCTCCTCAGATTTTATTTTCATGATGTGTAGAGAGGCTGAAACTAGTATTCATACAAATTTTTCGCATCAGAATGGGATCCTTGGTTTTGTGATAAAGCTACGCTTGAATTTCTAAGCTTTTGCGTGACGCGGCATTTACATGACGCCCGAGAGAGCTATGGGTTAAAAAGTGACTTATTTCGGGAAATATATGGCTATCTCAACAGTTGATGTATTAGAAAAAGTATAATTTTAAGTGTCGCGAGTTCCTTGAGAGAAAAATTCACTCTTGTAGCAAAACTCGGTGACAGATGTTTTCTGTCGGTTTCCGGCCGCCATTTTGGAGCACATCGCATCCGAATGGGCTACATACAGCCTGGCGTATCCATACAAATCTCTATAAACTTGGGTAAAACATTTCTCCGCATATCTTACTTAAGAAAATTGGTGTGACCTGAATCTTGGTGAGGGGCTTTGCATATTTTACCTTCTTTCTTTTCCCAGATTCGGCTGGACTTCATCTATTGAGCGGCTTTGATTTTTATTTCAATTTTTTTTTTAATGGCGTGACACTGAAAACCAGCAATTCTTTGATGATAGACGCACGTCAAACGCACTTGGATTAAAAGTGAAAGGTTCACTCGAAGAAAAAAAATACGACAGTGAAATCTTGCAACGGACATTCTCCGTTCGTCGCACAACGCTGCATCAAGCATTAGATCGCGAAATGGATTACGGGATATGGTCACTCACCCAAGTGGCAAGCAAAGAATGCTCAGACCCTCGGGTTTGCGGTGCAAGGGCAGCCCTTAAGTTCTCTATGTATATTTCACGGGGAAGGAAGAATTGCTTAATATCAATCAGTTTCTCATCACTCAGGGTAGTGAGGAATTGGCGCGAACTGAAGTAAGGGATAAAGTGTATGGAACAGAAACTAGAGCATGTTCGTTTATTAAATGTCGTTACAACTGTGGCGAAGCACCGCAAGCGCTGTTATCCATTTTAATATACGAACGAAGAGAACTGAAGGTTAAAAAATCAACCTTGTTCCCAGGGCGTTTCCCTCTCTTGGGAGCGAGGTTGTTAAAAAATCGGTCTGTGATGTGCGAAAACAGTTTCACGGGGAGACTGTGCGCCAGGTAATATGATCGGAACCATTCTCCCAACTTCTTTTTTTTCTTCGCCTCTGCTATAGCTCGTTGCATGTTGCGCAAAACAATGCTGGTTTCTCTCCGTTTCAACAGGATTCACAGACAACAAGGTAAATTTCTTTCCAGAAACTGATAACATCTTTATTAAACACAACTACTAATGCCTAATACTTTTGTACACATTTCGTTCTCAACTAAAAACAGAACTAAAACTAGAGTTCTGCAGTCGATGTTTTTCTTCACCAGAGAGCCCAGAAGTCTACAACATGAAGAACCGCTATGACGGCTGTACCCGGTTGAAGAGTGGGTCGTTTTCGCGCAGATAAGATCTATTTCATTTGGCCTTACCATTTGGTCTTCACCGGGAATCACTTGGTTTCACTCGCTCAAAATGAACACGAGACCAACTGGATAAGAAACACAGGTACAGGTCGAACCTGCACCAACAGCCAGCTCTCTGCAACGGCGACTTCCTTGTCCATAGGCTCTGACCGTCGTGGGGAGGTAGACTGCAGTTTTGAACAGAGTTCTATTAATAGCTTTACCGGTTTATTTCGTCCACTGCTACGAGAAGAAGCCAATCTTCGTGGACGAGAATCACAGACCAAACAAACGGCAACTTTGGTTATGCACCTGACCAACACCACAAAACAGCTGAGCAAACTAGAATCTCTCTCTTCTTGTCGCAATCCTCAACCAAGAGTCGCTTGAGGCTGGGAGTTTCGGCAGGAACGTACGTTGCTTGGTGACACGCCGAATGATGCTGGAACTGAGCTGTCTTTCGGATTAGCCATAAAACATCGAAACTCTTCGGGCGCTCCGACGATTGGCCGAGCACGACCGTTATTACTCGACTGGACAGAGAGAACGATAAGAATACAAAATATGATAACGTTTGGTCATACCAATTCTTCTTTGGAACCTTGACTCTTTCTTTCATCATCCATAATTGATACGAAAAAACTTACTAAACCTGGGCGTCATTTTGGCCAACTTCCAAATTTTAGACCACAAGTCTATAAGTGATGTATCGACCTGCTGTTTCACTGGGACAAGATCTTTACCACCGTAAAGAAAATACCAATATCTAGCCCTGTAACTATTCAATGTTGTAATACAGTGAACCGGTTAATACCGTCCAACGAGCTACAAAAACTGGCGCATCATTTTATTTTTGGTTTATTATAAATTTTCTCCAAAAGCTAAGAGCTCTTCTCAAGGGCTGATGCTTCTACTAGCTTTCCCGTGACATCGAAACAACATACACAAAGGAATAGAAATAAACAAATTAAAACGTTGGACAAGAACTCGAAGGAAGGTCGGGTTATTACTGGGGTATCTGTGACTGAGTTTTTTGTTCGGGCAAAAAAATTAGCGTGCGTCGCAAACAGTCTAAACCGCCGGTACAGAACCGGGGATTTTGTGACACGTTCCGGCTGCAACACACGCTGGGATAGAGTGGGCGTAATAAGACCTAATAACAAGGTGGACGTATCAAAGGGGTGACCATAAGGCGGTGTTCCACTGACTTTTTTTTGGAAGCAACACACATTCTCAGAACGTGTAATTTTATTCCATCTCTGTTTCACTCACTGCATTATTCTAAGCGTTAGCATTGTTTCTATTGTTTGTGTAATTGTTTTTCGCAGCCAATCATTTCAAGCCTTCTGGGAGGTGCATGGTGCCTCATGTTCGCGTTTTTTTTTCTCACACCCATTCATTGGTCAGTCCGTGGTCATGACATTTCGCCCCAGCTTACCTGCCCTCTTTTGAGTCCAAAATACCGCGCCACCGGATCACCGGACTGGATACGAGGAAGTTGATGCTCCTTGAGTTTACTAAAAGTTTAGTTCAGGAAAACACTCTCTTTTAGTGAGACAGAGTTAATGTTGAGGCCACGCCTTGTGAAAGAAGCATTGAGCTGCATCAATTTTCTCAATGCACTGCCAACACCAAATCAAAAACAAGTGTCAGATATGCAAAAGTTTCAGATTTGATTTCTGTTGACAGTGATAGAAATGTGAGGCGAGACATCAAAAAAATTACTTTTCACGCCTTTTACATGGTAGTAACGGAACGTTTTGCAGTTCTTATAAAAAAAGAAATATTAATAATTACAGGATCAATTTTACCGCAAATGGTCAGAAAATGCAAAGTCTTTCATATCAACTTCGGTATTCACTTATTTAGCAGATCTGGGTTAAAACCAGGCCACATTCGTATTCTCGGTATTAAATAGAGACTCATACGGAGGAAAAACATTAAAAAGAGATAAACGTCAAAACTTGCAGGTGAAAACACCCTCTGCATTAGCCTCGGTTGCATGCTAGTTCCAGGCCAAAACCGGGAATACAAATATGGTGTATTACCAAAATGTAAATTGTGTCACAGCCCCTTCTGTAAGTTAAAGAGCATTTTCACTCACATGGCCAGCACCATGCTAATTTACTGCAACAAAAAAAAGTGTGAAAGTGAAGAATGATCATCGCAGTAAATTTTCCAATTTAAGCAATTGGAAAAAAGAAGCCTGAAAAAATCAGGGCTTCAACAGGATTCAAACCCATGACCTCTGCGATACCGGTGCGATGCTCTACCAACTGAGCTATGAAGTCACACATTGGAGTGAGGTCAATTTATTGAGTTCATATCTTCCCATGCAGTGAAATGATGTGAAGTATACATGAAATAATTCATAATTGAACTGCGGTTGTAGATTGCTACGATGATCACTCTTTACTTTCATCTACAACCGCAGTTCAATTATGAATTATTTCATATATACTTCACAAAAGAAAGTGTTTTCATAAGAAAAGAGTTCAGATCCCACAGGAATGGGTTTGGTCACAAGTACAGCCACAGTTTGATCATTTTGAGACACCCATATTGGCTGTCATGACATCACGTTAGAGTACTCTGCGGCAAGGGTTCAGAGAAGAGAAAAAGTTAAAGTGCCCATATCGTCAAAATTTTTATTTTCCCATCTGATCCTTTATTCCATGCAATGAACTTTGGCGAAAAAATTTTCGATTTGGATGGAAAGCGATCTTCTATGAAGTTTTAAAAACCTGAAAATCCTATTTTATTGCGGTCTACCGGTGCCGCTGATCACATCATCGACGTGCTCAGATTTGTGACGTAGATTAAGGAACACATGACTTCAGGCTTGACTTATCTCGCTTGGTTTACCTCTGTAAATTTTACTTCGTAGTCTATACAAAATGCTCCTTTCCAGCATTTGGTATGAGCTACTAAGTTTAATTTACAGAGGTAAAACAAGCGAGATAAGTCAGCCTGAAGTCATGTGTTCCTTAATCTACATCACAACTCATTCCAAACCAGGGGAAGACTGGTGCGAATGGTGGACCAAAATGGCGGCAAATTTGAATGTTTTTAAAACTTCTAAAAAAGATTGCATTTTATCCAAATCGCATTTTCTTTTGCAGAAGTTCATTGGGTGATATATAGAATCAGGTAAGAAAATAAAAATTTTGATGATATGGGCACTTTAATGTGCACATGTGAGCCAAACAGCCTATCAGGCCACCTTTTATCTCCAGCTTTCATAACATGAAGTGACTAGCAGTATTTCTTCTCCTCAATGGATAAGATACTACTCCATCGCAGGGTTACCCCTAGCACTAAATTCACCAGTACCCATTTATACACCTGGGTGCAGAGAGGCACGGTGAGAGTAAAGTGTCTTGACCAAGGAAAAAACACAATGTCCCCGGCCTTGGCTCCAACCAGGACTGTTCAATTTGGTTGAGGCTAGTGCACACTAATCATGCCTCTGCACAGAGAAGAGTACAGCCTAAAAATATATTATGTCACAGCTATAATAAGGATACTATCTCTGAAGAAGTTCTGCTTTTTCATCTGGAGTCATGAGAACATGTTCTGGAATGAGCTAAATTGAGGAACACAGGAAAACAAGTCAAGTTTAATACAAACTTAAGGTCAAATATTCAACTTTGATTTAAAGAGTGTTCAAAAGTAACTAAAGAATTAAGCACAATCAAATCAGAACAAGCATCAGGCATAACTAATTGCAATCTGTGCAAAATGTTTTATATATGCAGGGACGAGTGACGTGTAACCCTAATCTTCACCCCCATAACAAACTTGTTACAATGTAGGAGAATTGTATCCAAAACAGCCAAGTTCAAGGGCCCTCAAACAAACATGGTGCACCCATAACAGGTGCCATGGGTTATAGCCCTTATGGCTGGTTTTCATGAACCAATCACAAAGTTTGTTTCTTGGTCTTGTGTTTGGTTTGTTCTTCCGCTTCTGCTTCCGACTCCGACAATGCAGTTTTCACTGGATCATTAGCGATGGAATCGTAAATGGAATCGGAAGATATGGAAACATTCTGATTCTTCTGACTCCAATAGACCATTTTACAGTTGCCTACTTAGTGACCTGGCCTTTGAATGGCACAGAGCCTGGAGGTGACCTTGTTTTGATACAGACCCTACTGCTTTTGTTGTGTAAATCAAGTTGTTCTTATGCTAACTAGTTAGCATTTCCATGAGAAAAGCAGAGAGGTCTGTATCAAAGCAAGGTCACTTCCCGCCTCACTTGCATTCATGGCCAGGTAACTAAGCACACAACTGTAAAATAGTGTATTCTGCCGAGCTTATGACTCCGCTTATGACTCGACCATTTTTTATTTTTACCAGGGCTGTCATTACTCTGATTACCACTGACTCTGTAAGGTGTGCAATGACGGGGTTGAATTCATTAACTGATGGACTTCAGGATGTTACCCTCCCTGTTACATGTACAGGGCATCTGACAGGATGCGGTGGTGTGGATCTGCATAATTAGCCTACTTCGCATCCTCCTCATCCTCGAGGCATTTTTCCACACAAAACTAGAAAATTGTCACATATAAGCGAGAAAGCAACTGCTTACCATCCTCAGAAGCAAAAATAGCTAAAAGATTGATCATTTTGAAGAAGTCATTCACCCAAAACAGCAACCAAAACGCGCCTTTTTGTTTGTAAAGAATTTTAAACCTCCAGGCATTCCATGCATCTTCTGGTGATGGGCCTGGGTTCTAGTCTTCGAACTTCCAGTATCCAGTTTTACTCGTCCGATTTAATGCCTGGTTACTACAGTAAGCTTCAGAGAAAAAAACTATGGAAAAACTGCATTGAATGAAGAAATACCTGTCCACGAATGGCAACAAAAGGTCAAACATGTCATGAAGGAGTTACAGTGTAAAATTCTCGGTAAGACATTCACATGTATTTTATAAGTTTTGAAAAAGCCAAGGGAACAACTTTATTAATTTTAGAAATTTCCGCATAATCTGGCATCTTTTCCGCATGATCATCACTTTCTTCCGCATATATTGCCGAAAATTTCCACATAATTTTCCATTTTTTCTGTACCCTATCAGATGGCCTGCATGTAGTTGCACCGGCAAATCAAGATGGAGTGACTTCACTCTCATAACCAGGACAAGACCCATTTTCATTTCACATTTAAAGGGGCACAGTCACAAGAATTTTGCTGTTTTAGGTCAATTCTGTGCTAAAATCATTACTTTAAGGCTTTAATCATAAACAAAAAGCTTCTGTAAAGCTACGATGAAGATATCAAATGAATTTTATCAGAGAGGGCTAACCATAACAAATTTCTTGAGGATTTTTGGAACTCGTGGCATCAAAACTTGAAAAAATTGGCCAATTTTTTCAAATTTCCATCCATTTCCATCCGTGCCATCCGTAGCAACAGGCGACAGGAAACAGTTTCAGTACCTTCAAATAGTCTTAAATAACAAAACTAGATCATTAGTTTTGGAATTCAAATGATGTGAAGGCACTTTCTAACTTTTTATAAAGTTGCCAAATAGCGTGACAATGCCCCTTTAAAATCTGGAGGATCTACTACTATTACAGGTAATGTCAACTTGACTGGGGGATTTGTTTTCGAATTTGCAATGTTTGGATGCTTGCAAGGCATTTTAAAGAAGTCATTATGTAAAATAAATGGATCCAATGGTTAATTCACAATTTGTTTCAATTAAGGGCAAAGAGGATAACTGAAAACTATGGAGACCTACCTCGTGTTCTGTGATGTTTACCATGAGTTCCGCCTCCATGAATTGTTCCAAGATGTACTTTGGTGCTAAGTCAACTAATGACTGAAAATACAATAATATTTTATCACGAGTGACATGAGATAGACATATTAAGTGTTTTACTGGAAAATACACCACTTGTAAAATTCATATGAAACTAAATCTGGGACTCAAGTGGTGTATTTTCCATATCCTCACTAGTGAAGATATCAATGATTTCACTAATATCAATTTTGTCTCCTAAATTGTACTTAAATCCATTGATGTACATGTATCATAGAAACATCTTCGGGTCTTCCTCAAAAGTCTTCAGCAATCTTTGGAAATCTTGGGACATTTTTGGAAAGTTTCAGAAAGTGTTCAGGAATGCTTGTCTGGCCTTTGGAACAATTTTGGAAAGTCTTCGGAAATCTTTGATAAGTGGTCGGAAATCTTCGAGTCAAATATGCCATCATCAGTATGTCTATATAATAAAAAGAACATTGCACATTTGCTCAAAGATATGAATTTTACGTTCTTATGGCAAGAACAATGTTGTTCTTGCTACTCGAACATAAAATTCATATCTTCTCGCCACTGTGTAATATCCTTTAAGTATGATTCATAACCATGTCAGTGT
>JAHPZR010011500.1:0-12554 GCA_019787425.1 Platygyra sinensis | reverse complement strand
ATGAATTAAGATCCACAGTATTTCTGTGTTTTGTGAAGTGATGTTTTTTTTTTCATTTTTTGGCGATCAAATTTTCTCCCGGGAAAAATGGCGGTAAATTCACACATACTCGCGCTTTTTTGGCGCGTAGATTTCACAGCCAGCCTTACCTTTATATGTTTGTGTGAAGAAACTGTTATTGTCTCTATTACTATTACTGTCTGTTTCTTCTGGTACACATTTTAAGTGAGTTGAGTCAGGGTAATCTTAGCTAACATGAAGATACCGAAGTAAAAATTTGCTTTTTGGTTTTTGCACTTTAACTATAGTCTTGCAACTCTGTAGCATCCCATGTGCATTGTGCAGAGGACAGCAGATATGAACACACTGGAACATAGACGCATAGAACAGTCGCTAATAATATTTTATAAATGCTACAAAGAGAACGGCCCAAGCTATCTGGCCGACCTCTTCGAAACCCGAATTACTCCTTACAACTTAAGAAATACTGGCCTCAACGTAACTCAAAATTCCTAAAACAGTAAATTTCGTCACAACTCGTACTCATTTGTCATCTCTCGCATCTGGAACAAACTACCACCTTCTGTTAAAACCGCCCCTAACTTATCGTCTTTTAGAAGAAAACTGAAAACTCTTATTTTCACCGGCTGTCAATGCAAAAGCTGTCTATAATCTTTCGACTCCTCTGCGTATACGTAGCTTCCGTTTAAATATACATTTGTAAATAGTTTTGCGTGATGATTAGTAATTTAGATTTAAGAATTTTAGACTTTGTTAAATGTACTTTTAGTCAGTCACTTTTATCATGAGCCTCCGGCTCGGGAGATTGGGCAACCACTCCCCGTGTACCTGACGGTAAATAAATTATACTTATACATGCGTGTTGACATTTTGAAACCATTCTCATTTAGTTGTTAAAGATGTATTAAAATTGGCTCAGGGATAGCACTTTAATTACTTATTATTACTTTATTACTTAAATTTATTACTTATTATTACTTAAATTAATATATATTTATTAGTTAATTATTATTAATTAACTAATTAATTTACATATTAATTAACTAATTAATTTACATATTAATTAACTAATTAATTTGCATATTTTGCATATTAATTTGCATATTTTGGTGACTAAAAGTTTTACTGGTGACCAAACATAAACATTCAGTGGCCAAATGACCACTAAGGAAAAAAGTTAACTTGGAGGGTTGTTCTTACTCTGTGGCAAGAAACAATGACCTGTTAAGAAAAGAAGAAACAATAGGTTACCTCATACACACTAATGAGCATACACGCATATACTGTATATGCTTTTCATTTCCATGTAGACAGCTTGAGTTGGTTCAGATATTGAATGATTGTACATGTATGTGCATGACTTAACAACCGTTCTGTTGTCCTTTTCCAAGTGACATACCTGCAAAAATCCAGTCAGCAATCCCCTCTTTCTCAGCCAGCAAGTTTTGCTGGTAGCTGGCACTTAGTATCAACCCTGCAAACTGCAAATCAATATGGTTGATGAAAGGTTATCAGGGATCAACACTCTGCATCTCACAAGCTCTGCAGTTTTGTTGCATTTACCAATTAAATTTAATTTTTAACACACACAAATTTATTATTGGAAGTAGAACTATCTAGTAACCAAAGAACAAAACAAATGAATACAGTAGCTGTTACTCTTTATCAGGTCACAAGGAATGTTACTTGACATTTTCTTTGTTCCTTCCATAGGCAGTTACTTGTTTTGTGATTCTTGGCTACATACATAACGCTTTTTCAAGAACTCCTATAAACTGTTTGGACCACGTTAAGGACAAGTGGCCAAGAGATGGAGTACTCAGAGTTGTCATATCAAGAAATCCTGCAGCTGTTAGCAGATTATCTGAAAATGATACAACAAGAACTAACTTTACTAATTCCAACATTACTGAAAGTATCCATGTAAATATTAGTCACTTAGGAGTCAATGTTAAGTCAAATGATAATTCATCTGTGGAGAATATCTATGGTGATTCATCTGATAGTGTGCCACAAAAGAATCATCTCCCTGTAAGAGATACAGTTGTACCAAGTGCTTTTGAACTGTTAGCACCAATCAAAGTTGAAGGTAGGCTTCAAGAAATGTTCATTTCATTAACCCACTGCCTCGCTTAAGTGGAAGGTGGTTGCCTGGGATTTCCAGAGGCTTCCGCAGCCAGCCAGCCCCTAGATAGAGTACCACTCCCATGGCTGGCAAATCCCAGCAACCCAGCCATCAGCCCCTATTCCAGGCACAACCCCCTATTCCAGGCACCCGCCAACACTGACTGAATCAGTGGAAGGAAAGAAAGAGGGACTGTGGGGTGGGGGAACGGCGATAACCCCTGCCAGAAATCTGTTTAAGTCACCTGCTCCAAGTAAACAACTGCTTGAGGAGACAATTAACGCGTTGAGACTAAGAAAACCAGCAGCTTGAGCTGCTTGAAGAGACACAGCCGCTACGTGAAACACAAATGCAAACGTGCTGAAACAAAGCTGGAATGAGCCATGTGAGCCTGCACTTGAACATGTGACTGCTGACCAAGAAAAACTAAGCTAATATTGGCTAACTTTGTTAAGTATCATTTAACTAAATTTAAGTCTAAAAATAATGTATTGGTTAAAATGGGTATGTCAGGCATTGCACTCAGTAATTCCGAAAATTGAACCTTCACCGATATTTTTGACCCAAAGAAATGTGCTTACAAACCCCAGGGAACTGATTCACCGTAAGGTTTCTGTGAATGTGATATGAGGAACATATTTAGATCACTCATTTTGAAACTTTTGTAGGTGAGAAGAAAGAAGAATATGCTGTAGAATATGCTTTGGAGTATGGATTTCTAAGGCTGTCTTCAGAATCCCGGAAGAAGCTTGGTATTCCTGTCTTGCTTGTTGAACTTGGTAAGTAATAAACAGCACAATTTTTGAAAAAGGAAAGATAATAATGGGTCTCTGCATTTTGCACACAATAAGCATACATAAATGGGAACAGAAACCCATAAGGGGTTTGAATGAGTAACCCATGTTCATGGCTTTTGGCAGTTCGGGTTTTCTTATCATCAAAGAGCTGACATGTACAAGTGTTCACAATAATTTCAGTGTTAGGACTTTGGAAAGTTTTGTGTTGAATTCCAACCTCTAGAGGCTAAATTCTTATTATGCAGTGCATCCTAATGGAGTTCTCCAAAGTACTGGAGTAAAAATCATGAATAAGTGGGTCATGAATACTCTAGAGGAAGTATTGCTAGAAAACAGTGCCACATATATTTCAATACTTTGGCCATGTGATATGAAACATAAGATTATTTTTAAGATGATTTCCACAGAGCATTGATTAAGAATGGCAAAGATAAAGTTACCAAAAAAACCCTCATAGTATGGTAATATTTTGAAGAAATGTAAAAAGATTTTATCGCACATTATCTCTCAAGGTGACCCCGCAAGAGAAAACTGAACTTAAAGGTATCCATATTTCTATTATATAACAGACATTTCGTGTTAGTTGAAAACACAGTAACACACACATTAAGCACTCTTATGAGGTTTGACATTAAATTCCTCGAGAATGCTTGGAGATTTTATCATGGGGTCACCGAGAGAAATGAATTACAGTGAGGTGTTATATATTCAAAAAGTTTCCGTGCTATGAATAGATTTTTAGTAAATAATTTTTGCACATATTGCTTGAACCTTGAGTGGAATCCATCATAATCATTTCTCAACCACTGGTAATTGGAGAAACTCTTCCAATCCATCTTACTGACTTTCAGTTCAGTTCCAAAAGTAAACCCCTTTACCCTAGCTCTTAGGGTTTGGAATGACTAAGAGTTTTTTTAGTCCCCCTTGATGGACTCCTTGTCCATCGCAGGTTACTCATGTCGCTCCAGAGCATTGTGTCAGGTTCTGTAAAGTGTCCTGCCCAGCACATTACTTAATGTCCATCAGCCAGACCTCTCAAACCATTAGGGCACTGTACCTCTCAGATTCAGTACAGTGATGAATTGTTAATTTGTTCAGACCCAGCTGTGGAAGAATGTTTTGGGGATAGTTTGAGTCGCTTCTTGTTGGATGAATTCCTTGGTTATGATGATGTATTAATGTCAAGTGTAAAGAGACTGGCAGAGTATGAGGACAACAAAGGTAATTATCGTGAGATAATGGTTTGACACTGACTATTTTTTTGATGTTTCGTTCAAGATGTTTCGGCTGGTGCTTTAGCCTTCATCAGTTGAAATATAATGTTAGTATGCGTGATTCAAATAACAGCCCGTCAAGCGCACGGTGAGGAAAAAACACGTGAAATTTCTTGAAAACGTAGCGTGAGACTTATGCACAAGCCAGAGATTTGTAGACCTCTGGGATGGCGATGTGGTCATTTCCGGATTGCGGATCCTGTACTGAAAACAGGCTTCCAAGAAAAGTCGCTTGTGATAGTTAGCCTCATGTCCAACAACTCTGACATTTCCAAAACTCATTTCGTGGTTGTTTTCATGGACATGGCAGGAGATCTTAGAGTTGTGGTCAAACCTTTTGTGTTCCGCAATCCGAGTTTTAAGTGATCGTTCAGTCTGACCGTAGTATACAAAACTGCAGTTTGTGCAACAGATTTTGTACACTGTGCCAGACTGTGGCCTGTCAACCCTTTCCTGGGCTTTCAGTCGAGGGAACAAACTGTTCAAAGTTCTCAATGGTTTGAAGGTGACTTTGATTTGTTGCTGCTTCAATATTCGACTGATCCTTTCCGAAATGCCCTGCACATAGGGTAGCACCCCAAAGCCATTGGACGGTAGATCGGTAGGGAGTTTCAACAGCGATCTTTCGCAGCTACTGATGAAGGAAGATGGATAATTATTGTCTCGCAGAACAGCTTTGACTTGCTTCATTTCGTCGCGTTTCCCCTTTTGTGTTGATGGTATGTTCTGTGCCCTGCGTAGCAAGGTACTGACTACAGATCTCTTATGGCACATAGGGTGGTGAGAATTGAAATCGAGATAACAGTCTGTGTGGGTTGGCTTTCTGTAGACATTCACTTCAAGCTGCGTGCCCCTTCTTGTGGTGATGGTGTCTAGAAAAGGTAGTCCCTGTCCCATGGTGTCCTCAAGTTCTAGGGTGAACTGTATGGAGGGGTTAATTGAATTGAGATGTTGGTGAAACTCATCCACTTGGTCCTTTTTAAGACACATGTGACTATCGTCAACGTAACAGAACCACCATTTAGGGGGGTGGGGAGCTGTGGCGATTGCAGTTACACCAACTGCAGTGTTGTATACTACGGTCAGACTGAACGATCACTTAAAACTCGGATTGCGGAACACAAAAGGGCTGTTTCCATGTTTGACCACAACTCTAAGATCTCCTGCCATGTCCATGAAAATAACCACGAAATGAGTTTTGGAAATGTCAGAGTTGTTGGACATGAGGCTAACTATCACAAGCGACTTTTCTTGGAAGCCTGGTTTTCAGTACAGGATCCACAATCCGGAAATGACCACATTTTTGATAATTTAGAATGGGATTTATGGTGATATTTTTATAAATAAGACTGTAATATTTTATTACTGGTGGGATCTTTTTAATTATTTTAATATTATGAACTGTAAAGCGCTTTGGTCAATTAGTGGAGTTAGTGCTGTATAAATTATGTTAAATTAAAAATTAAAAATTAAATTAAACATCGCCATCCCAGAGGTCTACAAATCTCTGGCTTGCGCATAGCCTGGGTAGCAAGCGTTTCCGTGGGTTCAGGGCCAAAGAATTACCGCGTGAAAAAAGAGGGGGGAGGGGGAGGGGGAGGAAGGAAACGCTTGCAGACAAACCCCTGGATTTTGAAAACCGCCCACTTTGCCTTTCATGCCTGACTGATTTCATGCTGTCATCAAGCATTCAAGTCACATTTGTAATCCTCATGCTCGCAAGATTCAAAATCTTGGATCACTGTATTTTTCTGTCTAATAAGGATCATACAAGGTTACCCTAGGTGCCAGAGGGGTTTTTTTTGTATTTTCGTGACGAAGCTGCGATCATGAGCGGCAAAGCCACTCATCAAAGCCAGCTCGTCTGGATACTGTGTAAACATTCAGAACATTTATATATTGCAAATAATTAATTTCGATCGCGGTTATCACAGCTTTGTAACCAAAAAAACCCTCATAGACCCAGGGTAATACAAGGTAAAATTAGTCAGTGAACTTCTACATACATGTAGCCAACTCCAGTAAAAAAGCGTTTCTGAGACATGCCAGAGGGAAGAAATCGGTGCTTGTATTATCGCCTGTGACAAGACAAACAACGGAAATCTTCCATTGTTGATATAAGAGAAGTAATCTAGAGTGTTAGACTTTAGTTATCAAGGAGCCATGCTATTCACAAAGCTATAGAACCATTATAGTACCAGAGTCACACATGACTCTAACTGGTAATCATTAATTTTGTTTGCTATGTTAATTGTCCAGGTTATCTACGTAATGTTGTGACTGGAGACCATTTCCGGTTTGTCAGCATGTGGATGGCCCGCACATCATACTTGGTTGCTCTTGTGCTCATGTTCATATTTGTGAGTAGATTAACTTCATGTAACTTGGAGTCTGTTTGACTTATTTTGACTTCAAGTTAGAAGCTTAAGGAGTTCATCTGCCCAGAGTTTAGATAATGTTAACTACTTAAAACTTTATAAATATATAAGATAATTTTATACATTGTGCAACCACACTGCATATTAAGTATATCCACAAGAAGGGTAAAATTATTTTTTTTAACTGGAATATATTTTGTGCTCAATGCTTGGTGTTTTTTTAAGCAAGTATGTTGTAGTTATTGAAATTAGTGAAATTATCTTTAATTCTTGTTCAGGTACCAGAGCTTGAGTTGTTGATAGGCTTATGAACACAGGATCTTGAGAATTCATATATTGCAATGTCTCTTATTTTTCTTAAATATGACCCAAATAAGTCTGGAAATTAGATTGCCCTTTTCAGGTATTTCAGAATCCTGTTATCATCCTTCAGTATTTTTTCTCAGTGAATTAGATTCAAGGCTGTGTTCTAGCAGCACCGGGTTGCCTCGGGCAACCAGCTTCCACTCGCGTTAGGCGACAAGAAAAAAACAAATCTACAGCTGGGCGACCGCCTTTTTGAGATTTAACTTAGAGATGAAAATAGTCTAACAATAATTTGCCTTTCTCTTTTGATTTCTTGTGTTGTATTGAAGTTTGCAAGGCAAAATGGCTCAATAGGCTATTTCTGCATTCTCTCATGCCTCTGTTTCAAAACACGTTTAAGTGTGAAGCAAAGCTCGAATTTAACTTTTCAGTCCACTTGCAAAGTTTGGCTGGTAATTTTTTTTTCCACTAGCAAACTGGTGAGACCACTAGCAAATTCTCTCCAAATGTTGTTAGACATGGATGATTTTAACCCACAAACATTCACTCGTGGATATTTTTCTCACTTGCATTTTGCAAGTTTGAGAGCATTAGTTTCGGGCCCTGTGAAACCTTTCATATGAAAATGAGTTCTGCATGCAGTTTCATTTTCATGCCAATCAGTCATTTTCATATGAAAGGTTTCCCACTTAGACTCGCTCTGAAACAGAGGCACAAGGGAACTCGGAAATAACCCATTTAGAGTGTTTAATTTCATCTGTGCAGTTAAAACACTGGTTGTTCAATAGCTCAGTTTCGTGCATTCGTTTAACACTGGCCTGCAGTGATATGAACAGCAGTTTCCTTGTATACTTTGTATAGTGTCAACAAAAAGTATTCTTAGTTCTTGTGGTTTGTATAATGTGCATGAAAAGTCCCTAATTGAAGGAGAATGTGAACTAAATTATTTGGAGCATAGAGGGAAAAAGGATTAATTTTTCTACATATATCAACCATTTTAACTAAAAAGATGTGTAAATTTTGTCTGTCATTAAAAATTAAATTCAAATTTAATTTAAACTGTCGCAAACATTAATTTTAGAGAGGTGTTAGAAAAAATTAGAATACATATAAACAGAAATATATCATCTAGATTTATACAAATTACATATAGAAGATGCAAAAATTACATGTGAACCTTTTATCTTGGCATCTGTAAATAGGATAAATGCACAAGACCAATTTAGGGCATTTTTTTAGGTTTAATCAGTTATCATATATTAATTAATGTTGTTAGATAATTATAATTAATAAATTGATTAATAATTATTGTTTTTATTTTTGTTCGCGCTACTGAGCTTGACCTCTGGGGACCCTAGCCTACAAAGTTGGCTCCCTAAAACATTTCTTGGAGCACAGCCTTGACATCGTTTTGCCTTGTTTTCAGACAATTTCGATTTCAATGCTGTTGAGGTATTGTCATCATCAAATCTTTGTCTTCATAGGTAAGTGTCGCGTTGTGGTAGGAAATATAGTCAGTATCCATTGAAAAATAATCTTATAATAGGTAAACATAGTTAATTCATCTCATAGAAACTCTATCAAGTGGTAGCTGTTTGGACAGACAGTGGGGCATATGGTTTAAATAATTATTTCATTTTACTTCTTACATTTCCAGTGAACTTGCTTCAGATGCTGGATCTGAATGTGACGATTGCATTTCCTGCAGCTCCTCTTTTCACAGTTATCCTATCCCTTGTAGGTAAGCAATGCACTGTACATGTTGTTATTGAAATAAGTTGGTAAAACATGTTCCAGTCGTACATAATTTTGCTATAAATAATATTTTATGATCCCAGTTGGATTTAAAACCAATGGACCTTTTCAGCAATACAGTGACCATTTTGAAATGGCTCTTATGGGAAGCTTATGGGGTGAGTACATACTAGTTTGCACTCTGAGCATCCCATCATAGCTATTTTAAACAATAAATATTTTTACAGATAGCTTTTTTGAGTAAAATCTTTGCAGCCCATGAAGGGGCTGAATTCAAAATGGCCACTGTATTTCATAATAGGTCAATTAAATTTAGATCATTGCTTTGATAGTGGAACTCCGGCAGCCAGAAGGGCTGCTCCGGCAGCCAGAAGGGCTGCCAAGCGGAGCCCCATAAGTGTAGAAACAGAACCACATGTATGCATAGAAATAGGAACCTATGCAACTCTTTTTATATGGTCAACATGGCTAGCGGCATGGATCATGGGCTTGTGTGCCCAACAACGACGATGACGGTGTCGCACAACATGGCGGCCATCCAGCTACATGTACGTTCTTGCAATTTTGCCTCCAACTCACAAAAGTTAAATTTTTATTTCTTCCCATAGGAATGGAAGCTATTATGTCAGAGTTTTTCAATGACACTACAACAAGTTTTTACATTATCCTTATAGTATGGACAGCAGATCAGTATGATGCTATTTGCTGTCATACACAACAGAGTAAAAAGTTTTGGCTCAGGTTTGTGAAAATTTTGAAACATGGATAATTTACCAAGTATCAGAATATAATCAGTACTTGCTATTGAATTCCATGTGTGACTGTTTCAATATGTTCTATTTCAGATTCTTCTACTTATATCATTTTGCATTTTATGCATACCATTACCGCTTTAATGGGCAGTACAGTGGGCTTGCACTTGTTACTTCATGGCTTTTCATTCAGGTATGTATTGTTTATTTTGTTATTAATTTGGTTGTAGAGAACCTCACATTATCTCTTTATATATTTTGAAGAAGGTGTAGTCAGGCCTCAAAACTGTGACTCACTGGTCGCCAATGTGACCAAAAATTGACTATTGGTGACCAGATATTAAGAACTGGTTGCCAGTGGACAACTCACCTTTTTGCTAAGATAATGCGGCTTTAGTTAGTCCAAATCAGTTACAGGTTTATTGCTTAATAACAATGTATATGACAGGTGATTATTGTTCTGCAGCATTCCATGTTGTTTTTTCTTCCATCACTATGAGTTACCAGTGATCCTGAGTCACCAGGCTGATCCTGAAGAAGACCTGTTAGCAGATCCTATTGCTGCACTTACCGATGAAGTAAATGTGCCAGCAGCAGATGAAACTCCAAACCACCCTCCCCCAGAGAACTTTCCACTACCCAATGTTCCATTTAATGATGGTATGTCATCAGTACATTAGATACAGTATAATAATAGAGTGTTATACTGTACTTCTACCAATTAAACCATAAATTTATCTTGCTTAGTTTGAAAAGTGCTTAAAGTGCATCTAACCCCCAATTTTTTTTTCACTGAAACAAATCTATTTGTTCTTTAAAATGCTTCTGCGAAACAGTTTTGGATTCAGAGTAACCCTTGATTTCCTGTGCCGCATCAAAATCTCGAAAATTGGCATCAAAATGCCGCCATTTTGCTCTGCAACCAAGTTTGAGAAGAATGGGTCCAGCGGCTATTGTGACGTCTAGGCAGGAGGGCTGAATTTCTCATGTCCACTCATCTCCTTTAGAGTGGTGCAATACACATTCGAAAAGTGCGCAGAAATACCTTCCAGAAGTGCTATCTGCTGTTGCTGCAATATCCCAAATTTTAAAAAGATAATATTGTACAATTTACTGTCAATGACAATCTTTCAAGTTGACTTTTTTCCTTAGTGGCCATTTGGCCCCTAAATGTTATTTTTGGTTGCCAGTAAAATGTCTTAGGTAGCAAAATATGCAAATTGATTAGTTAAGTAATTAGTTAATTAATAATAATTAACTATTTAACAACTGCCTCACAAAGTGGAGGTTGGGTGCCTGAGACATCCAGGAGCTTCCACTATTGGCAGCCAGCTCCTACAGTAGATGGAGGCTGCTCCCATGGCTGGCAAATCCAGGCAACCCAGCCATCAGCTCCCACGTGAAAGGAGAAAAAGACAGGGACCCGTCGCACTGATGAAACAGTGGAAAGAAAGGGAGAGACAGGGGAGAGGAGACAGCCTCCAAGGAGTCCCCACGCTTGGGAGAAAAGATAACGCTCAGAAAAACGCTGACTGAAAACACCAACAAAATGCTACAATGCCCTATGGACCAAGAACAACAGGAATCCTGGTGCATGTGCATATATAGCAAACCACTGACCGCATGGGTAAAACTTGTGCTCCTAGTTGTAATTGAATGCAATTTAACTCCATTAAATTGCTTAACTGCACTACAGTCTTTCCCGTAAAACCGTGAATGCTAGAGAAAATTTCAGGAATGTTTATTGTTTCGTGACCAATCAGATGCGAGATGAAACCGCAAAAGATAACCGACAAACCGCAGAGTGGATTAATCATGACTTGACACGAAACAGCGAGCAAGTTTGCTTTTTCTTCCATGAGGAATCTTTAATTTTTGCTGTTTTCAAATACTGAAATTTTTCTTTCTCCATTTCAGCTTTGTTGCCACCAAAGAATAGATATGAACGATATTTTACGGAAAAGCAAAGTTAATCAAGAAGACAGGATCAGGCACAACTAGACAGCGCATCTGAGAGCAAAAAAAATGAGGCAATCACAAGCGATGCTTCCCAGTGCTTGTTTCACTACAGTTCAAAAGGTCATGCTAGTTGGCTGTGACTGGTGGTTTTTGATCCCTCTTTTTTTGTAGCTGAGAAACCTTCACCCATGATGCCGACCTGTACCGTTTCACAATTTGCACTCACTTTTAGGTCTATTCGGTAGATTGGTTTTTGAACAGATGGAATCAATTGACTGGTGTTGGTTTGTGGTCAAAAAATAGCTTTTTCAGATAGATCCAAAGCGAATTGAAGATTTCTTGTAGAAGAAAAAGCCAGCTCGTGGTTTCGTATTAATTCGTGACTGATCGCTGCTGTGGTTTGTCAGTTATCTTTTGCGGTTTCATCTCGCATCTGATTGGTTGCAAAACAATAAACATTCCAGAAATTTTCTCTAGTGTTCACGGTTTTATGGGAAAGACTGTAAACAGGGTTGTATTTAAGAGCCGGCAGCCGGCAAAGTTTGCTGGCTTCTCTGCCAGGTTTCACCGTCTACTTTCATTGCTTCATGAGTCAAGATATGTCGAGGAGGTGATGTTTATCAGGTCCCACAACCTTCTACTTTTCACAAAACTCTGGTACTCAGAAACTAAAAGAAAACGCTGAATAAATGTATTTAAGGTGATTCCTGGGTAAAAGAACCTGCCATAGATTTCCGATAAAACTTGGTATGGTGTCATTACAGTACAAGGAGATGTTAAAAACGTAATAAAAAGAGGGGGTCACCGTGCTTGTTTTCATGCCACGATGCTGACAAATATGGTTATTTGGGTGACTTTTGGTTATCCCAGTGCGCAACAAATAAGCTCGATTATTTTTCAATGCGGTGTTTTATATCACACAGAGTTCGACTTTCTTTGATTGCTTATTCATCTACGTCCCAGAAAAAATGGCTTCAAATACCCTGCATTATTAATTGATATTTTTATCCCTTAAAGGAAACATAATTTGGACTTGCTCTATTGCGCCCGTTACGTCCCTATCTGTAGCATTTATTTCATTTGCCAAAAAACTAGCCATAGATTTCTACCAATGTTTTTCTCAGTTATTGCGGATATTGTTCTCATTGAATTTATAAAATAAAAAGTGGGGGTCACCGTGCTCGTTT